>JAQGCC010000300.1:0-43024 GCA_034698905.1 Xestoiulus laeticollis | reverse complement strand
GAGAACAATTTGTCAGGTTAGTTACCTGCTTAAATAACTTGGTCCGTCGGGAGCCATACATCCAAAACCAATAAACACAAGACGAAATTAAATTTTAATACTAAAAAAATATAAATAAGAGCATGCAGAAGTCTGGAGTATTTTTAAAAGTTTGAACAATGGTTATCTACTTTGAATGGTTTCAACATGCCATAATGTGGCTCTCCAACCAGACATTGCTATCAGACAGAAACTGTCTTATGCACACAGTAATAACTCTTTTATCTAGATGTAAAAATTCAATGTCTGGCTTGTTTTATTATTATTAGAAAAGCAATACGGTCAAAACAAGTCCTGTTCCTTCAAGTGTCCGAAAGAGCTTATCTTAATATCAAGTTTGAACATACAGTCTATATTTATTAAATAAATTTAGTCATATTATTTGACATAAATTTAAATTTGTTGTTGCATCGGCGCCCACATTCTTAGCCCATATAATGCATTCTGATAAAGTCAGACGTTTAACTTGAGGGTTATTTTACTCCAGTCAATTCAGACTGATCCACATTTCATTGCATATAGATCCCTGACTTCTGACTTCTGACATTAAATGATCTTTGAAAAGTGTATTGGATTTGATGCTCTCTTGAAACAGACTAAAGCTTTGTATTACATGTATATACTTTAGGCATCAAGTGTAACAGACGTCTGGCAAGCAACGAGGGCATTTTAAGCCTATATACTGGTATCTATCTACAATGTATCCCATATTCCTGCCATATTTAAGGTTCAGCGAAGTTTTCAGTCAAATTGCAGTCATCCCTCATGTGTTTTCCCCTGAATAGCTTTCGTTCTGCTTCAAAGGATGACCCTTCCTCAATGTATTCTCAAGATATGAAAGCCTGTCATATGCACTGGGAGTCTTCCCATGATATCTTAGTGAGTGCAATGCTGCCAAGGAACAAGCTATTGAAACCAAATACAGTATACATGTACATATGAAAAACAGCATATTGAAAACATATATATTTCGACGTTTGCATTTTTTTTAAATAGAAACTTGCTTAGAAATAAGTGTGTTTAGGTCTTCCTGACAATATTAGTCCAGGCTTCTCCAAAATGTTATGCAGCCAACAAGATCGAACAATTTTAGTATACATGTATAATGGACAACCTGGATTTGGCAGGGAAATTATATTAATCGTCAGGGAAAAGCAAATTGTTTTTCAGTCAGGGAAATTCAGCACAAATATATTGCATTTGTATCATATGTAGCCAGTTATTAGTTATCACAAAAGTCAATTACGTAATTACTAAAAGTAGTAAAAGTAGTCAATTTATCTTTTCAAATTTTGTCATATTATGACGATTTAAGTTTGGTTTTTATAGAGTGATACAAAAACAATAAACATGTATGAAGATTAAACCGCTGAAATGGTGTCAAAAATAGAAACTTTGTGTGCATTGATTTAAAAAATGTATTTTAAACTGCATGGTTATAGACTCCTAAATTAGTTATTCAATTATTCTCTTTTAATTGTGTTTATATATTTTTTAAGCTTTTTGAAGCTTTGTATATCCAGGGAATGTCTGTTCCAACCTAAATAAGCAATCTATTCTAATGTACTTGAATATGTTGGAGGCAAGAACTTAATTGAGTATTTTTAATTAACTTTAAACCTGAACGATGGAACTTAACATTGCAATTGATCTTTAAAATTTCAATTAAACGAGAAAATTTGTTTAAGACGTACAGTATATGTACATGTACGTGTTTTATAAAGCCATAAAGTGCATGTCAACGCATTTGGCAGATTTGGATCCATTGGAATAGGAATCCTCGGCATTATCTTACAAGAAAATGCAAACTTAATTAACCTTTAAAAAGTCCAGATTTTGGCCGAATTTTATATTTAGTACAACATGCATTGAATTTTCAAATGGGGCTAAACAGGAAAACCTGTCTGAAATAATACTCTTGGGACCAGGGTAAAATATTATTTTAGACAGATTATTATTTCAGACAGAATCATGCAAATTATGGTTGAGTCAGTAGTTGTTGTGTATCAAAAGCAAAATTTAATTGCCCTTCATCTCTTGCATTTTTGCATTTCATTTGTTGATATTTCCATAAAAAATCATTGGGATAAATACAAATTATTAAATATCGTTTTATGGAGTTTTATTATTTTATAAATAGTTCCTTATTCGGGACCGGCACATTTTATTATTTTAGAGAGGATAATTTTTTTCACAGGGTTATTTTAGACTGGTTCTACTGTACCCACCACAAGCATAACAAATATGCAGATCTAGATATATGATCGCCAGATTTGGTGGTTTTAAATGATAATTTCCTTTTTATAGAAATTAAATAAAGATATAGTTCTCAAATGTAGTCTTTCATCATCCTACATTTGATGTGAGATAAAACGTCTGACAACCAGACGTTTTTTTTAATAGAATGTCCTTAGTCATTTTCAAATTGAATGCATAAGGTAGACAGAAGTGAATTGAAGTAGAAAATATTGCAAAATACATGTGAAGCAGAAGCGCTTGATGTACACGAAGAATAAATAACCTAGGGCCATGGTCAATAACAAGCCAGCACCAAATGCTGGTATATTTCAACGTCCAGCAATCCTTTGTTATTTATTTTTTTGTCCTCAAGAGGGAATAAAAAAACGCGAATATCAAATGAGAATAGCTTACCAAAAAAGATTGATTTAAAACGGCTGTATATAAATTGTCGAAGGATATTGAAAGGCCCATTTATTATTAGCGATGACAGATGGAAATTGATATCGACAATGTAAGTATGGCTAATTTTGCAACCTTTGACTTACTATTATAACCTGAGATAAAGTTACGAATAAGACAAAAATTGGTCTTGTTTATGTGCTTTAAATAAAATTGTGGTGAAGGTGTATTGGATATATAAAATGCGAGCTGATTTCGCAGTTTTTGATTACATTTTTTATCCCATTCTTATCATATCGGAAACGCGAAAAAAAATCATTCATTTTTTATCAATTGACATACATCAATATCAAACTTAATTAAATAGACGTCTCTCCCTTTAATATCAGCATGATTCCTTCACGGCAGTGTGATTTCAGCAAGAAATTGCCTGCTGGTGACTGATGACCTGTTCTAGACCCATAGGGCTCAATAGGCAGCAAAAAATGTTAACATGCTGGTATTGGAGGGCCATTTAATAGATCTACCAGATTCCATTAGATTAAATAAATAGCCTATCCAAACTCACTTTAGCATAGCATTTTCGATACACCGTGATAATGTTTTTGCCATTTCCTAGATATCAAATCAATTTCAATATCACAACAGTATATGTAGATCTATAGGCTACATGTACAGGGTTGACCATTATGCGAAATACATGTTAATGAAAAAAAGTGTTTTAGAAAAAAATGTTTTACATAAAGTTTAAATGACTTGAAGTGGGAAAGCGAATTTCATTACAGTAGAACCTGTCTAAAATAATCCTGTGTAAAATAAAATTCTCTCTAAAATAATAAAATATGCCAGTCCCGACTTAGGACCTCTGCACGTATAAAATAATAAACCTTTATAAATTAAGGGATATTAATAGTTTTTATTTGGTCCATATGATTTTTTATGGAAATATTAAAAATGGAACTGCTAAAAATGTCAAACAGAATCAAAAATGTGAAACATGGAAACAAAAATAGTAGAAAGATGCAGGCCGGGTAATTAAAATTTGCTTGCAGCAATACCCAATAACTACTGACAAATACATACTGTACTCATGTAAAAGGATTGAAAAAAACGGGGAAATTCCCTATTTTGTAGAGGTGTAAATATTATCGACCAGTTAGTGACTATTGAAGGATTCAAAAACATGTTTGCAGATGAACAAGTCTGAAATAATACTGAATTTCCTAGTCCCAAATGTATTATTTTAGACAGGTTCTACTGCTTATAAGTTTTATAAATGTTGCTTATTTTGTTATGATTGAGATTAAACCATATTTTTTTTTCATTTCTTGGAATCTTATTTATAGCAATTATTTTTAATTTATTCATCGGATTATATTTCTATCTATAAACAGAAGAGAAAACTTCACTATTTACATTTCAATAATTTGTTTTTAATACCGTTTTCCATTAAAACCCAATTACTTAAGTAATGAGATCTACTTGAAATAAAACATTTTTATTGAAGGTAGTACATATAAAAAATTACAATTTTCAATATCTAATTATTTTCCAGACACAATTTCATCTGTCTGATCATCGAAATTAACGACTCCATCTGGCTAATGTCTTCCAAATGCATATTGACGTACTTTTCGCTTTACAAGTATTATTAAACCAGCGATTCGTGCATACACTATATTATCACAACGAACATATATAAATTTAGACGAACTTTAATTAACGCTAATTAACACTAATTATTGCCAGTGAGCTTGCTGATCGGAATAAAATAACACTGTAAAGGTGAAATGCTTTTACAGACGTCTGAATTTTTTTCTGTTTGTTAAATGGAATTGCAACCGTCCTGTTTTACCAATAAAGTTTCATTAATGACATTTTGGTAAGTGCTTCCATTTGCCACTCAAAAAAAGTAGTTCATTACTTAAAAAAATATCGACACAATTAAAGTTCATTGTATTGTGGCTCTTAAAAATATACATTAAAACTAAATTAATTTATAAACCCAGGTGTGCATCCAGAAATCGAGGGGTCCAAAAATTGTAGTTAATGCATTTAATCTCATCAATTAACGTAATACAATTTGAAATATATGTTATTTGGAAACTAATTCATATAGAGAAACAAGTTGTATTTGAAATGTATAACAATAGTATGTACATTAGAATGTACATACTATTATAGGACGTTGAGCATACATTTTGCCCTCTGCCACATGTCATGTTATATGCTGACTGTAGGTTAATAAATTAAATTAAAATTTAAATTACTTGTGGTATATATCCACAAATTCCAATTCAAAATTTTTTATTTTAATTAAATTAAATTACATTTTTTGAATAAGCAATACCTATTTTGTATATTTCTAGAAGGCTAGTATAAGTGAAAAATTTATTTTATTTAACCAATAGATGACCAATAAATACCAAGAATGCATTCTTGCATGGTATTACATTCATGTGAATGAACGTAACATGATTTTAAAAAAACTAATTATCTAGATTATATCTAGAAACAAAATTTAAACCACATTTAGATTTGGATAGCTGACATACATTCAAATGTTTGCTTTCTAAGGCTTGATTTCATGATAGGAAGCATACTAAAACTCAAAACTGCCATAAACCCAAAAGATTTTAATAATCTTTTTATCCAAACAACCACTTGCATAATAAACTTTATAACCATAAGAGGACCATGAGAAAGAATACCAGAACTACTTAATATGTAATATAAAACCACAAATGCTATATGTAAGAACAATTCAATGGAGGCATTTGCTTCGCAATTCATGTAACCATTGAGTCCTCCTTAGAGATATCTGGACAATCGTGCTATGCATATAATATTGCATTAAATGCCAAAATCCCGGGAATTTGGTGAGATATAAAGAGGTCATTAATGGCCTTTCTGAATCTATACACAACATCAACTTTTCCAATTATTCGTTCAATAACCCGTAGTTTCTGAAGCCAGAAAAGACCACAAATTGAGAAATTTGGTATAGAAAAGAGAATTGAGGCAGTGAATAAGACTCCACCCAATAATTGCAAACGCTTCTTCTATGTACACCGCAAAATCCTTGCCCATCCCTTAGGGAATAATTCCTAGGTCATGTGCTTAAATTCTAGAGTGAGTGTTTTGGAGAGAAATACAAGTTTAAAGTTTTAACGTATGTAGAAAGTTGTGTGTTAAAAGAGAGAGGAAAAAGAATTACCATCGCATATATAAATGCCTTAGCAACAGAAAACGCTATATATACTGGTGTATATTTTCGTATTACTCTACTTAACTAGGTGCTGGAGTTATATGCCCATCCAATTGCTATCTCTTGAGACGTTCATGAACAAGGTAGATCTTCTTTCCCACTTTCAAATTAACTACAACGAAACCTCTGTTCATGGGCACCAGTTTTGGAAACCGCATTTCTGCAGCTATATAGTTTAAAGTCAATGAGACTTCTATTAGATGATAGTTTATGTATTTCTAACCTATATATGCATCCATCCTCTCAATTACATTGTCACGATTAATGTACATTTGTTATATAAAAGTACAATTTAATAACGATAATAAAATATATACTCCGCTATTTAATATTTCCATTTTTATGTCATGGGGTGCAATACGTGAAACCGTTAGCTGAATTTACTTAAAACAATATTAATTTAATATTAGTGGGTTTTAAGGAATTATGCTACGTTATTTCCTTTGATATTTTCCTTTTTATTGTATAATACGATTTCATATTCAGAATGTCGTTTGTTAGAAAACAATAAACCTAGCCAATCAACATTATTATCAATGCAGATCAATAGTGAATTTTTGCTGAATAATTTGACAATTATTTCAGCCCTTTTTCAGTCATTAAAATTTTATAAAATATTTGATAAATAGTTTGGCGAAGCTTGGTAAGTTGGAAAGATCAACGATGTACTTGCAAGGTTTAATAAGAAATAAAATGTTCAATATAAATAATTTCATTCTGCATAATAATAAATTATTAACAACTATACATTAATGAAGTTCATGTGTATTTTGTATATGGAAATGTCATCACAAATTAATTCTACATTAATATGAATCTTTCGCTTAATTTCTAACTTATTAAAAATGCAATTTATTTTTAGATAAAATAGTGGTGAAATAAATGCATATTTTCATCTAATTTCGTAAAAAAAATTATTTAAGATAATTGCAGTATATATTGTTCGCAGTATAGGATTGTTCATTATACATTTAAACATTTAACTTACACTAGCTTGTGACCTTATACTAGAAAGATTATATTTATGGAGAAGACTTTATTTTGTTATAAAAAAGTTCATTAAAATGCACAAATTACAAAGATAAGAATATTTTTTTTTCAAAACTTAACACTTAAATTATAAATAACATTGATATATAGCAAAAGAAATAAAGCAGATAAAATGAAATGCAAGCTCATGTGTATACACGAACTGAAAGGAATTTATTTAAACACTATTCATTCAAAAAATGATATTACCTCCACCAAAAATAAAAACAAAGTTTTAATGGAAAAAGTCATAGAAGCGAGACGGTCTACTTGTTTTTAGCGTTTTTAGTTTAGTTTTAGCGAACCTATTAATTTTCATTATGTGCCTTTATTTTCACATATATGATAAAAAAGCAAGCGTACATTAGGTTAACTTTTTGCCTTTAATTCTGTTTCAACATATTCACCGCCATGAATTAATTTTATTAATTAATACCTAGACAAGTCCGCTGTTGGAAATATAAACTCTTTGTTTTAATGGGCACTAAAAAGCCAAGAGAGGAAATTGAACAATTTTTCATTTCAAACTGCTTCCTGTGGGCTTTATCGTTTTATAGGCTTCTTGATAATCGTAATTTTAGCCATTTTTCAGATGTTAAATCTGAAAAAAGATACGATTAACCATTTTGAAAACACCGCCCATAAATTATGAATAATGTGAGTGTAATTTTATTTAACTAAACCCTGAAACAACATTTTGTAATGTAATGTGAATGTAATCAAATCGTTCTCAAGTCAAAAGACGCCTTATTACAATATAGAAGATAAATTTCATATTTCACGATAAAAACATACGCTGTTTCAAGTAAGAAGGAAATATCATTTTCATCATGCAGTACCATATAGTTTATCATGATTTGAAATTCAAGTAATGGCTGCAAAAATACGAAACTGAACGTGAGGTGAAAAATGCTTGAAAACAAGATGGAAAGCAAATACGTGCACTTGCAAGATGTAACTAAGTTGTGAAAAATACTCAGACTCAATTTCAGATATGAAGATCTTCTGTTTCGCAGTTTACTAACAAAAAAGTTTCTCATATCTCCATTTAATATCAGGCAAAACTCGCTCTAGTAGCATGGTATAAATTTTGCATTAAAAAAGTTGAGATTCAAGAAACGAAATCTAACTCGTCTTCATCTCATGCATGCATGTTAGAGTTTATATTAAAATATTGAATCGTGTGAAAATAACCCATTTTCTTGGAAATTTTGAATTGTAGTGTAGTGCAGGTATAGAGTTTTACATGTGCAGAGTTAATTAAAAATTTTCAATTGTAGTGTAATCCATGAGTATAGTGATGTCCAATCATTGCAAATTATCAGTAGAACAAGATTCACAAAACTTAATATTGGATACCACATTTTGTGGTAAAAAATTTAAATATTCATGAATCAAAATTATGATTCTCATTTCAGGAGCATTTCAAACAATTATAATTAGAATCTTGATAAAATAATAATTGATTAATATATATTAACAGCTCATGTTATTTTATAACATTTTAAATACATGTAATATAAAGATTAAACCCTATAATGTATAATTATCAGCAGGACATGGAAGTGACGCTATTCTCATAACTGGAATTTAATAAATGTATAAAACCCTATTATAAGTGGAATTTTCGTAATGCATATCAATTATGCACGCATTGCATGATCTTAAATAATTTTGTACAAAAATACTTAATAATAATTACCATAGGAATCTAATGATGTGTTATAATTAATCTATTCAAAACCAGAATTGATCTATCTTAAACAATGAATAACGTCTCTCAAAAAGCTAATCTTCTGTCAATTGAGGAGTCTCATTTAAAAAGAGGAAGTCGATAAGGTTCATTGAGGATTAGACATAGAAGATAAATTTCACTGAGGTAGTTAAAAATATAAAAAAACACGTATAGATAAAACCTAACGCACAATAAAAGAGAACACAGAGAATTCTTAATTAAATTCTACTCATTTGAAGAATGTTATTTAAGTTATTGATGTATTTTGTCTTCCTTTATTCGTGTTGCATGCAAAAGGCAGCTTAAAGGTCGATCACTTGAATTCTGTTTATAAGGGAAGACAACTTAGGTAAGGAAAATTGGGGAAAAAACTACAGCTGGAAATAAGAGAAGAAAGAAAGACAAAAAATCTATAAATGGGTTTTTACCATGTATAAACATAGCTCTTTCTTTAGCCTAATTTCCTGTCAGGAACGAATATCAAGAATGAATGCTAGGCTAAACACAATGATTGGTTTTGTGACATGAATAAGAACAATCACATTACGTGGAATATGGCAAAGTTAAAAGTTTAACCATGGCACATTGAAATAATAACATTTTAAATGCAGCTTTGTGAATCAGAAGAATTAGAAAAAGTTTTAAAATAAGGTAAAATAACTGTTGCACTTTATAAGTAGAAAATGTCGCTTCTTTTATATTTTAATCTTTTCAACTTATCTATGCAAAAGAGGGCTGTATTGTGTATGACTAACTAAGGAAAACAACATATAAAATGATTATTTAGATATGCAAATTGCGGGGAATGAAAAATAAAATCATCAGATAGAAAAAAGTTATATTGACATAAAATTGTTTACTCAGAATTATGACGCAAAACAAACCGTATGATAAATAACTACATTATATTAAAATTCAGTCTACCGATTTTAAAAATATGCACTGATAAAATGGAATGATAACAAAAACATCAAAATAAATACAAATCTATTAAGAATCCTACATCTACAACACATAATATAGAATTTTCATTTATATGATAACTTTTTAAACTACATAGGCCTACAGTATAAGAAATGCTTATAGGCATTTTCATTAAAGCATTTCGAGTTACATACCATATCAATTATCAATTTAAACAAGGATCTATTATCAGCTTGGAAATGTCGACTTTTATGAAAACTAAAGCAATCTATTATATTGTACGTTTAATTTGATATAATAATTTTTAAAAAAATGTAATTACAATGGTCGTAAAAGATTTTTATATTCATTTACATTTTGAGTGCATTTCTGTATAGTTATGCATGTAGTGTTTATTTTTGCACATGTTTTTATAAAGAAAAATATATATAACCCTTCAATGTGGGCATAATCCACCTATGAAATAATAATAGCAGATGGAAAAAAGCCCTCGCTAATAGTTTTGTATAGCAAACACTTAGATGGGCTATAACCCTCGCCATAAACTGAAGAGGATATTGTCTTAATACAAAAGACAAAAATCGGAATCTATAAATAGCTTTCAATATAAATGAGCTACATGATGGTCTTGGATGTTTCGAGGTGAAATTTATGTCTCCAAGGAGCTGTTTACGGGCACCGCATTTGCCTCAGAACCCATTAAAAGATCACATTGTCATTTTGACAAATTCACCAAGATTATACATAAAGCAGAAAAGACGAGCGTGAAAGACAACAAATATTGTTGCACCTCTTAAGGTAACTTTGAAACACATAAAACGAGGAGCAGGAATTGAAAAATGGATGAGTTACCATGGCAAAACCTACTTGCTATATTACGTACAACCGCCATTGGCAAGTAAGTACTGCGCTGGTTTCAAGAAATTTCTATATGCGAGCCATATATAAATTTTCCTCTTTTTCTCCTTAGGCCTGACATGTACTATCAAGGTTTATTCCCCATCAGGTTCAGGGGATTTAGAAAGAAACGTAATGTACAGTTAGATATTGTGAAACTTGAGTACAAACCTCCTTTTACTGGGCAAGGGCAACAACATTTAAAATGAATTTTTGCTTTTTTCTATTTTATTAAAGTTATAACGTAAATTTAATTAAATTGTTGATATTACAATATGTACATACATGTATGCAGGTTGGATCAAAAGTCTTTTCTTAAATATTATAGTTATGAAAATCTGTTAAAGCTGTTGAATAAAAAGTCACGAGTGCTCTATCCACTGATGTTATTAAATTTTACCTATACGACCTTTTTCACGGAAACCCAAATTATACCGTTTTAGCTATTACACTTAGGACAAAATGTAAAATAGGAAAAAGCATAATGGTATGTTTGTGTGACCATGTACAACTGTTTTCCGCTTCATTGGGAATTAATTAAAGTTGTTACAATGCTTTTGAATACCCAATGAAACGCCAATTGGTTATGTTGTAATACAGGATTGCACTACAGTTAAGCTTTTGGTTCAATAAGCTCTTACATTATTGCTTTAAGCAATTCCCAATGAAGACGAAAACAATTGAATTCATACACACACACCATTATCTTCTTTATCCTGATTCGACATTTTGTCCTAAGTGTTATCACTAAAAAGTTATAATTTAGGTTTCGATGAACAAAATGGTCGTAGGTAAAATCTAACACCATCAGTGGATAGAGCACACATGTCTTCCTATCTAACAACGTTAACAGAATTTTCATAACTATAACATTTAAGCAACAAATTGGGATAAACTCACTTTTGGCCCACCCTGTATAATTACATTTAAAAATTGTTTGTTTCACAAAATATATCCAGTGTTTTCAGACTGAGCATCTTTAACAAAAAGTTTTTTTCTTTTCTTGCCTTGGTAACTTGAAAATAAAGATTACTCCACATAAAGTACATTGTAGCCTATATCTACATACTACAATGTAAATAACGACATCTGCTACAATTTTCTTCCTTCCTTTTTATACTATTTAATGTACGCAGGCAACAAACTGCTAGAAATCCAAGCATTTTCGAAGGGTTATCATCGGCCTACATAATAATAGCAACCAATCATTTTGTTTGATGGCTGCTGAGTAAGTATAGACGTGTTAAAACCCATTTGAAGATCATTCGTACATTGAGAACGACGATATATGGCATCTATAAAAGATCATTTCATAGATCTCCCTCTGGACATATGGCTATTTGGCATAGACGTCATTTCTCTCCCTTCTAGCAAATGCTTGCAGTTTTAGGGCATATAAGCGAGGTTTGTGAAGTTGGAAAGCGTTAAGATTTCCGCCCATCTACATAATCAAACAACTTTTTCCTGTAATATTAGTAGGACATTAAATTGCTTTTGGCAAAGGACTTCAATTAGAAGTTGGCCAATCGCTGCCATCCTGTAAGATACGAAGCACAATCTTGTTTTGCATTGAAGATTGTGTGAAAACACCCATGCATGTGCCAAAACGTGTTTCCAATGGATTCACTTCCGGTGATATCATATATGTAAGAAGTTGAACATCAAAGTGCAACATTTTATGGAATCTTGTATAGTATGTACCATGGAATTGTGATCGTTAGTAGCCACAGCCTTTGGCAGTTTTACAAGACTTTATTTCTTGTGCCATTTTTATTATTTACATTTTTTTATACTAAAAAAAATATTAAAACTCAAAAACTAAATAAGTGAACAAGAAAAAAATACAATGTAGATTTGCAATTGATGAACATGTGTTTACATGTAGTGAAACCTGTGAATACTACAAACCATTGTGTCTAAACCGAAAGTTGTGCTATTTAATAGGATGTGCTATTTCAAGGTAATTTTGTTGTACATGTATTCAATTAATACACGTAAAATCTATCTGTGGCTATTGTGAGTTGTCGTTTTTTAGGGATTCGCTATTCACAAGTTTCACTGTATTGTAATGTACATGTAAATCACTATAACTTCTGGGCAATGATCAGGTTTTCCCATAACCTACCTAAGAAACCTGTAATAGACAAGGTACGTACACGCTGCACTGTTGCGCATGTCAAACACACTAGTGCCACCTGTGGGGACCCTAAATAATGTTTGCACATGCAAACTGGCACAGATGGCGGACCTTGTCAATTGTCATGTGATTTGGATGGACTTGGATCAGGCAGGGAAAGTTGATTTATTGTAGCATTTACATGTATAACAGTTTGACATGTCATCAATGTTGTCCAATATAAATTAAAAAAATTTAGTTCATAATCGGTTACAGCAAAACTACACTTGATCATCACCTTTAACATATTAGTGAGCATTAGACAAAAGCATACATGTACTGTAATGTATATAAAAACAATCGTGTACATTGGTAAACTTGCCTGCTACACAACCATTGGAAACACATTTTATAAAACGACAGCCTGTCACCCTTGGCTGACACCGTTAAACAAATAGTCATACTGGAAACCAAAATGGTCACGGTGGAAAATGTACCGTGTTTGTGTGTTTGGAAAAACATATAGCTTTACAAGAATTGTTTTTTATAGTCGAATTTTGTTGCTTGGTACATTTACTTTTCAACCCACCATGTCAAAATCCGTTCGTTCAAAGAGCAAAAATACTTTTTATTGCCAGAAATTCCATTGTATTTTTTACCGGAACTAAATGACATGTTAAATTCCTGACGGAAATGTCACTTTGAAGCCACATGACAAGGGCATTAACGAATTATGCCTTTTTCTTTAAAAAAATTTAAGAAAATGTTTTTAGCGCCAAAGTCATCTTCAATTTTATCGCCTTTATTTCAAAAAATCTTGTTGGTTGAAAAACGTCAAATCCATCTTTGCTTTTCATGCTAGGTTAAATTCAAAAGGCACTTATGCTTTTCGAGCGTGTCTTAAAGGCAAAAGAGTAAAGCTTTGCAACCATGACTGCCATCAAATTTAATTCGTACAGCTATTTGGTAAAATATGCAGAATTTACGCCTTAGATTCACTGCAGCCAACCCTTCAATCTCCTCTTTCTCACAGACGCTCATTAACTGAAATCTAGTAGTGGATTTTCATCCGATCTTGCTAATGTCACTTTAATGGACTTATTTATCAAACTTGGCAATTAGCATTTGTTGAAGAACGCTCGCACAATAACGAGTTTTTAATTTTCATTAATGCAACGAGAAGATAATGGAAAAGAAATATGGCGCCAATAAAAACAGGACACAATTTGGACACAACAACACTCGTTACTCACTCAACATCTTTTTGGTTACTGTGTTGGCAGCATCTGTATACATGTATTTTGAATTAGAGCATCTTTTATATTATGTAAATATCTGCTTTTGACTTCATAGTTTAGTTACTGATTGAAAAGCACATCACAGGAACAACACAATGTTTATAACAGTACATGTAGTTAATAAATTGGGTACATGCATTTCAATTGCTATTCAATATTCACTTTAAAAAATGGATTTGGGAAAGGATATTGCATCATAGAATGCCTTTCGAATTTCTAAAGTATCGATGTATATATATTTTAAACGTGCGTTTTAAAAATTGTAAGTATTTTTATGAATTAAAAAAAAACAATACTTGCTAATACACATGTAAGTAGTTTTGAAAATGTATACATGTACTAGGAAATACACTGTACTTATATATGTACATGCAACAATAATATGCAAGTAGGCATAGAAAGTTTAATCCTAAATTTGCATGTTAATTGTCCTCAAAACAAGTACTTTTTCAATTAAAAGTCACTTTAAAAAACATATATTAATTATTCCATGAATTCAGCATGGAATGCATTTCAAATTAATAATATGTTAGCATTATCATATATTTTATTTTAGTCGTGTGCTATGGCAAATTTAATAAACATTTCATGTAATTTTTTAACATACCAAATTGCAATTAATATTAGCCAAAGCATTGCTTTTAAAGTAATTATTCAAACCTTAATTAATACATGTATTTGGAGCAAGCTAATCGATTTTTGAACAAATTTAACCTCAAAAGCGTTAATCATATATAATATATTTTATTTCCCCAATTCCCACGGGGGTATTAAGTTCATCAAATTTTTATTCATTAAAAATTACATACCATAAATCAAGCATATTTATATACAGTACATTACATGATTTAAAAGTTCATCCTAAAAAATGCCATAATTCAAAATGCATTGCTTTCATACAAACCTTTATCAATGTTTACTAACCAATTTTTTAAAGAAACTCCACCTCGAAAGCGCTATAATCACAGTGATCTATATTTTATTTGCCCCAAATCCATGCTGGGGTATTAAGTCGCTAGAGCTATTATAAAGGCATCCCATACACATGCACGTGACATTTCCATTACTTATGCCGACTTGTTATCACATTCAACTTTTATCACGCTAGTTAACAATGCATCTGCCCGAATTCTCAGCCCAAAATAAGTGCGCCAAAAAGCTGAAAACTGCAATCTCGCGAGGCCTAGCATGCAAGTAATCCTCATCTTAAATACTCTTTTAGAAAATGTTGCGTGCCATCCCAGGGCTGCCTTAGCTCTAATACACCGAGCATTTCCTCACATTGGGCTTTTATCCTTGACTTCTAGAAAATTTTCTTAAAAGCCGTCTGTATCCAAGGCAACTAATAAGAGATTATAACCGCTGGATCCTCCGAGATAATGGACACGTCTTGGCAGTTTTTATCCAAAACTGCACATAGTCGCATTATAATGTGGTTTTGCTAGCCTCGGTTTATAGCCAAAGGATGGCTTTTGATCTTTTTGCTAGTCAACACGATGCACTGCTGCAATTATTAGATAATTTTCTGCAACGTATGCACACCAGCTATCTGATGACAGCCCCAAACGAGCAAATTTTTCACAAAATGAGACCCTTGTTGTCGAGCCCTTTATTGCCCGGTATTAAACATTTTCGCTGCATGCAGTAAGAAATTAACGTGGAAACACGTTTTCATTAAGTAGCTCCTATTGCCCATCATCCATGTTTATTACACGAAGCAGCGTAATCCATGAAGTTGGGGAAAACAAAACGGTGTTAATTTCATTAATATCCCTATTGATTTAACGTTCAAGTAGCTACCAGTATTTCCCTCCTAAAACAATGGGAACAAAAGTTCCCTCCCTAAATCACAGCGCCATCTGTGAAAGATCATGAACAACAGCATATATGGTAGATTTACATGTACACGTACATGTACATACATGTATTTAGCTAATGTAAATATGGCATATAGAAACATTTAAGTATTTTAGGAAATACATGCAGTAGAACTGCATGTCTAAAATATTCCTGTGTAAAATAATTTTCTCTCTAAAATAACCATGGGACTTTAGACTACCACATCAAAACATCTTATAAGTTAAAAAATAAAATATTCTGTTGTATTTCACTGATTGTTAATGCGAGCCACTTTTTGTTTATTCCTGCATGGAACGATGCCCATATAAAAATTGTAGTTTCAAAGGATTTATTGATTGATGAAGGTATAAAATTAGCAATGCAGAAATATTCATACAAAAAAAAGTTTTTCCAAAGCTTATTATTTTTAGCAAAATTGAATTTTAAATTTTTATTAGTCCAGGGTTCCCTATCCCTTAAGGCAAATAAGTACAACTGTGTAGTTTGGGGGATAAATCCAAGTAAACAAAAAATTGATTTTTTTCTTTCCTTTGTTATAGCATACCAGCAAATACTGTCTATTTGAGTACAATGTTTGCTAACACAACTAGAATTTCGAGCTAAATTCGTAAAATTGTCTTCATATAGTTGCCATATAGGCTGAATGTAGCAATGACTTTTGAATTGCTATAGGCCTACACAGTACAGTTAGTGATAGGTCTTAAACACACATTATAATCTATAAAAAACGGCCAAAATTAGTGCTTAGGCTATAACAAAAATTATCTGAAAATGTCACATTTTCAAAAATGTTCAATGTTAAATGAAGATTCCTTTTTTGTTATCATTATCACTTATAAATCACTACAAACTCATTCCAGGTACTTAACCGATTCTGCAACAGCACTTGTAAGTGTAAAAAATCCATTAGGCTTATTTATAATGCATCAAGAACATGAAGAGACAATTTTGCCAGTCTGAATAAAACAAACTGAATAAAACCTAAGTTAAAAAGTGCAATGACTAGATTTAAAAGCAATTACCCTTAATGCCAAAGCATCATTAGCCCTAGCTTTCAAAGAACATGATTTTTTGAGAATTTATTATTATCATCTGTCAACGATGGCATTTTCTTCTCGCTTTTTGGTGGTTTAATACATTACACCATCGCGACCATTAATTTCTAGCAAGGTTTTTGTCCTCAATCGTCTCCCCATTGCTGGAATGAAGATTTCAATGCCTCGCGCATGCGCAATGCAACGGCCATTTTTCATCCGCGATTCAATTATTTTTCTTATTTCCTTCGGTATCAGAGAGGTCAGACCAACTCGGCACCAGGCCTATAATTGAACTTTCAGATAAGATGATTTCATTTCCAAAAGATATAAATATTTAAAGATGGCATGACTGTACATCAGGCTAGGCTTCCAGTCGTTTTCAGGATAAACTATGAATGCAAAAGTCGAAATCAATGTGAAAATCTAAGGACTATATTAAGTATAATCGAGAAAAACTGGAAGAAGACAGATGTTGGAATTTATAAAGCGCTTGCTTAAATTTAAAAGTGAAAACTTTAAACTGATTTTGCTTCAATTCCAGCTGCGCTAATGTAAGACTAAATGGCTTCCCTGTAAATCTTTATGCTTAAATCGTACATCTTTTTTTAGCTGAAGAAACACAGTTTTAAATTTTATATAAAACCAGAATTTTGAAGTATCTTTGGGGTTACAGTATGATTGTGACTTCATGAAAGACTTCGTTGTGACAGACCACATTGTGGCTTTTTAATTTTGAATAAGCAATTAAAGGTCGAACTATAAGCTTAGAAAAACAATGGCAAATTGGATCAATTTCGAAATAATTGTGCATATTCATCATCAGAAAAGTCATAATCATCATCGTCACTTCCAGAAAGCTTTATTTATTTCAAATATACATGTATAACAGAAAGGGATATTAATACAAACATATATTTGATATATACTATCTGAAATATCATAGAAAATTTAACTAATGAACTACTCATTTTAAAAATTTTAAACTCTTGAGGTTACCTTAAGGCGGTCATCAGAGGTTTAATGTTTTAAATGTTATTTAGAAAAAGCACCCTATATGGGCATAGGTCAATCTCGCTAACCACATCGCTTAATCAATACAGTTGTAAGGAAGTGCTTTCTTCACCTTTCACGTGTCACTCGACCATAATGAATCTTTATTGATGCAGTGTATATAACAGTGTCCTAGACTCAACAATGGTGCACCAAATAGGCGTCATCTTGAATAAGAATTTCTGACATGTATTTTCATCAGCAGCGGGACTTGCGTATAAAACTCTCGTATTACATAATGGAAGTTGTGTTTGGATAATGAAAATCAGGATCAAAAACTCCCTGCTGATATGCAAACAGCTAAAGTGACAACTGGTGGTCACTTTAAGGGTCCATTGAAAGCAGAACGTTGACTGAATAATGACATTAAACAGGACACCGAATACTTGTTAAATCTCCTCATTGCCTGTGCCATAGTGGGGAAAAAGATATAAAGCGTGGCAAAATTATGGTTTAATTAATTAGAAATGCTGAGAAGGACAGTGGGAATAGTCGAGGCGTATTTAAAATGTCTTAAGCTCAAGCTCGCTTCTATGAAATATATATTCAATGAGATTACATTCTACGAGCCTAGACTACGGGGTCATGTCAGATGCACGACTATAGGGCTCTAATAATGTTACAGAATTCACTCGCATCTACTGCAAATTGAATAAACAACAAAAGGGCTGGGTGAATAATGGCACACTGCAAATCCACCCAACAGTTTCAAGTTGAAATTATATTGGCAAAACACTCACCGCACAAATTTCGTTTTAAATTAAACTTGCCATGTGCCTACATTGACAACGTAAGGAAACAATAGATGGATTTCAGACTTCCAACGCCATACATTTTTAAGATTTTTTTTTCTATACTTCCAGTACTTGCATTGAGAATTGATTAAACCATCACGGTAATATTTTGCACGCACATATGCAAAAAAAAATTACTGTATATAGGGTGATCACAATAACTTTGATAAAAATGCTGGTTTTATAATTTTAATATTAATCGCTAGATTTAATAAAATCACTGTTTTATTAATTAAAGAACAATAGAACGACCATACTTTGTAATTAACATGACGTTTAACATTTGTTTGTTTATTGTAGGGTACTGAATTGAATTGAACATGATAATGGAAAATAAAATTGATGAAAACTACATTGCGGACTTCAAGTTTTATAGTAAATATTTTGAATAGACGTACATTTAAATACACGTACATGTATTTGAATAATTAAAAAAAATTGAGCTACTTTGAATTTACACACCTATAGAAGTCGCATATTTCAAAATTTTCGAAATTTCTTAATTTAAGAGAGGAAAATGATTTCTTAGGTAATTGTAAAATAAAATTCGGAAAACTAAATTGTGGAATGAAGGTTTTAATTGTAATTAATGGATAATTTGTATGCTAATATATTGTATGATATTTGTATGATAATATTTATTATAAATCTGCTTTAAATAAATGATTAAATTTGTAAAAATAAGATTAGTTTAATTTCACACGCATCTTAGAGAGTGAATTCAATATTTCCTTAATTTAGGCAACTATAAATAACAATATACTATATTTTAAAAAAGAGCTTATTTTCAAAGATGTGAAAAAATTATGTTTTAAACATATTGAGAGAAAAATATAAAACCATAAAACTGGAATTTTACAAAACTTTCACACCTAATATAGTAACGAGAATTCAAATAATGCATGCATCTTCGCAATTACGTATACAATACGGAAATTCTAATTAAGAAACCATTAATATATCCAAGCATAACGTCTGAATAGCAGAATTTCAACCACAGTTGAATAAACAAGGAGCCTTTTTACGACTCAAGAAGCTTAAACGGATTGCCTACTGACGATTCATTCAAATAGAATTAATCGTTTTAGTCCAAATAAACGCATTGTGGACATTTGTCACCACAATATAACTTATTTTTGCTCAATTTTCCTGCTCATTTTTTCCCTGCTTTCTCTTTCTTGTCATAAAAAGACATTGTTAAAAGCTTGGCAGGAATATCTTAGAGACTTATCAGCAAACGAGTCAGGTTCACTCGACCAATTCTTGTGTGTCGAAGTAATATTTCCAACGTTTATTTCCCCTAATAAATTCGTGCCTCCCACATGGGGGCTTAGCAAAACGCAATTTTCCCTCCTATTTCTAAAAGGACATTTGAGCAAATCAAGCAGATGATGACTCTTTTCATCAGCGCGACAATATGGTTAATCAATATTAATTTGGAAATTTAATTCCGGGTCTTATTATACACACGAAGCCAGTCGGAGTAATATAAGACAGCCATCTGAGCAAAGTCTACATTAGCTTAATGTCATAAAATATCCCCTTCTTCGTTTATATATACGTTATTTGCAGCCTCCTTTATTTAAATGATTCCTTTCACGTACGTTGTGCATCTCATTTTACCAACAGCTCAATTAGACCCAGTAAAAATTTGTAATCAGCAGTTTTAAATTCTTCTAAGTACACTAAATTGGATTAAGGTAGAAGAAACCAGGAAACTGCACCGAGAGCTTCACTAAAATCAATGAGAAAAATAGGACAGAAATATAACTTTGAAATAGTGAAAAAAAAATTGGATAGCAGTTAACACAATAAAGAAAACGTTGAAATTCCGAGAGCATAACGCTGGCATTTTATCATTTTTTTTGCCTGACTTGCAAAGCCAAAAATGCGCATTTTGGTCGATTGTTTAATTCTGGAGATTGCTCATTTTTTCAGTTTAAGCAGATTATGCACCATTTATTAAAATACACCAGGGAATGAATTAGATTCGATTCTAATATTAATTTCGTGCTGTATGTTTTGATACCTTTTGCATTTGTTTAATATAAGTTCATTTAGTAATATTCTTACTTTATAAAATAATCATCAGGCTAAATCTAGAAAGTTGTAATCCACCTCTAAGAATTTAATCATCGAATTTCAAAGAGGGGAGATTTAAAATGGTCCAGCTAATAAAATTACATTTTGCATATCACTAGCATATTGCATTGTTTGTTTCGAATGTGGTGTAAGTAAAATACTTTAACATGTAAATTAAAAGGTATAAAAAAGCTAATATACTGATTACAAACTAAAAGGGTCTGCCCAATGTCTGCACACTTTTAGTCAAAAATATAATGATAATTTATAGTTTTCATTGATTATTCAGTTGCACATTTCGTATTTTTAAAGTATGTAATCATAAGCAATTTTAGTAATAATAATATTAACTTAATATATGGCTACAAATGATAACATGCATCGAATAAACTATAATTTGCCAACTATTGTATTACATACAACACGTAACATATTTAACCAGCTAAACATTTGAACATTTTGAATATTAAATGATTCGAATATGGTAAGTAATTGTGTTAGGGGATTTCCCTAATGGTTACTATATACATGTATATAATTTTGATCAAATCCATTCAGTGAAAATTTATTGACTTTAAATTGATTATACCTGGATAGTTCTCATTTTTTACAATATGTAACAAATTATTATAGCAATAACATACGAACGTATGCATGTATAAATGCATAGATCAACCATAAAGTTGTCCACTATTATATTTTAACATAATGCATTTTAAATTCATTTGAAATACAAAAAACATAAAATATCTTTTGTGTATTAATATATTTCTTTTTTTGGTGTTAACATTTGTGTTTTGCAAATGTGATAAAACACGTGCATTCTTCAATACTTGAATAACACTGTATTGGGGAGATTTTCAATTAATTTTCTTGATCGGCATATGGTTCATTCCCAACGCTTAATTATAATCTTTAGCAAGACATTGCACTTAAACCTTCAAACGAACAAATTCAAGACCATTATTTTTTGTTAATTTAAAGCAATTAAGAATTTGGTTACTTGAAATCTGCAATAATTGATCGTCTAATGCAGTTTCAATTAAAGGAAAAACGCCGTTGTTTTATCGTGCAACGAAATGCTTTCTCACATAAACAGATTATTAAAAAAAAGTCTATGGTACCTACAGAGGTTTTTCGTTCTCGTGATTTGCAGTCTGTTACCCAATTTCATTTCAATGCGACTTCTTGCTTGCCTATTTAATAACGCAAATGTTTGGAAAATAGCCAATATACCGAATTAATTTTATAAAAGCGAAATTACATACTGTATAGCTCTACTATAATAATGTTAGCATGCATGCAGGCTAGAAGCCAAATTTCAGATAGAAAGTAAAATACTTGTAGCCCATTAATGCTTCAGTGAATATGACTTAGACTATATATATAGGTATATTCAACCTTTATATTAACACTAACACCCCTGTCCATCCATAATTAATTTTAAATTTATAAAAATCGTGTGCTGTATAACTGTCATATGGCTACATATTTGTGATATGTGTAAAATATAAGCTATGACAATGGGCTTTATTACCATTGCATTAGACGTTTATTAATTCAGAATCTTTTTTATTATCGCTACATCAAATTTAAATATAAAATCTGTTTATCAGGAAACATTTATAATAGAATTTTCGTAAAAATATATTTGGGCTTACATTAAAACTTTGGATATTTATAATGACATTTAAAAGTATCTTAAATGTTTAGTTCAAAATTATCATTTTTACAACCTTTTATCTAGAAAAAAAAGCAACTATTTTTGATCAGTAACATAGGCCTAAGAAATATAATATTTGTACATTTTTAAATATAGTAGTATCAATATGGTTGATTATGTAAGGTAATGCATGTTCTCCCTTAATAAGCAATTTTAGATAAACCAATTTTATTTATAACCAGTTTTTTAACGTAACTTATGCTGGCCAATAGTTTAAGACAACTGTCTGGAAGTTAGCCAATACATCACCTTTCACGTATAATAACATATGAAGCTGGCCTGCAATTTCAAATAGCATCAAACATATATTAAATCCTATGTCTAAACTACGTCTAAATCCAAGCATAGTTTTATTAGACGGGAAACACATATCGCGGAAGAGAATCAAGTAGAATAATTGAATTTAAGGCTTAGATGTTCTTAAATCAAATGGAAAGTGCCAAACTGAATTGATCCCTGTTTGCTGATGCCTTTTTTTAAATTGCCCTTCTTTCTCCATAGTAGACCAATTGTGCCGGACAATGCTTGTCCATCGTCTAAGATAAATGGCACAGAGCTAAGAAGACGCCTCAGAAAATTGAAGGACTGTAAATCTTTTGTTAGATTCCAACTATGGCACTGTCAGTTGAAATTGACTGCATTGTAGAGACCTAGATTCGTAGCCAACTTTATTTGCAAGGGCCTATCAGAATTCAAGCCTTCGACGTAGGAATGTTATTGTGCCATACATCTTTACGTTGGCTAAGTTTAAATTTTCATTTTTTTTTTTTTTTTTTTTTTTTGTGAGAATTTTCTAGAAATGAAAGTTTTCCTTCCGGATCTGATAAAAGCTAGAGGATTTTTCCATAACAGTTTAACAGATATGCTTTCTTCGTTTTAGCTGTTTTCCAGAACAGAAAACTACTTTGTGGAAATGTTTTAACGAAACATATACAATGGCTATAAGTAAGCACTTAGAAAATGTCAAAAGTGGTGGAAATTGTTGGTCGATAATCCCTGTAGAGCAGTAAGCACTGTAGAACCGTAAAGCACAATTTGGTGTACTTACTAAGTAGAAAGAAAAAAAAAATACGAAATCAGTATACACTAGTTGTATGTGGTAAAAGACACTCACAAGAAGTTCTATAGACATTACAGTTAGAAAAGTTTTCTTTTCACCCATGGTACCAATATAATTGTCGCATTGAGTTGTTGGATATTCAGCAATGTTTTCAGTAATATTGCATTATATGCATTCAAATGATTCTGACTTTGGAATGCAAAGGTTTGAATTTGAAATTTAAACAGTCTTATAGTGAGGCAATTTCCCATCACTATCTCCAATTTAATGGTGAAATGATAAACTTTAATTCGAATACATGTTGGTTGAGATCCCGTGATTTAGAAAGATATCAAAAAAATGTAACAGCTTTAAAGGATTTGGAAATAATCTAAAACCTTTCAAGACGTTTTAATGCACTGACACAAATTGAAAATATTGATACGTTTAACGGATTTATACATTTTTTTGTAAATCTTTTGAAACCTTTAAAGGTGTTATAATGCAAAATTAAATAAATTAGCACACCTTTTGAAATAATTACGGTAAACATCAACTTTTCAAAAAATGAGTTGCTGATTGTAGGGTACTGAGTTGAATTGAACTCATATGAAGGCGTTAATTTCCAATAAAAATTGTAATAATGTGAACTTCTAAGTATGTTCATACATGTATAGTACGTCACAGATTTATCTTATGGTAATAGTACACAAAGGGAAGTTTGTACAGGTTTCAAGTATTATAGATGTTGCTTATTGTTTTTATCAAGGACCTAAACATCGATGGTCAAAGTTAATCTTACTAGTTGGACATTTATAAGAATTATCAAAAAAAAAAGCGAGCTTTCAGAATTCCATGGTGTGTTTCACTAAGATAAAGCGATGTCCAATAATAAATTAAGAGGAATTTTCTTGTCGGAAATTATCAACTATATGCCTAATAGGGATTCTAGTAGATACGTAGCAAAAGATAGTCAATGTCAAAACCCGTTGTGGGGGGTAAATGCATTTTCCTAACAATATTACCCAATTTTCTTACCTAATGATCAAAAGTAATCTGAGCAGTAAACTATTGCTGATGAGCCAAGAGAAAGAGACAATTTAGCAAACTACTGCAGTGCAAGTATTGATTGAGTTAAAATGACTCCATTGACCTGTCTCGGCCAATTTTATGAGCAAAATACTAACGTAAGCGGTTGAAACTATATATAAAAAGTAAAATAGTATTATTAAATAATACACTTTAAATATTGTATTATGTATGCTTTTTAATTAAAAGAATTGTATGCTTTTCAAATCGATGTAAGCCCTACATGTACTTCTTGTGTATTATATTTTCAACATTTCTACATGTACATGTATGTGGCACGAAAAATACTTAAAATCCTTATATTTTATAAAAAAAGGATATGAATGAAAGATCTTAATAATGCCAAAATATTTAATATATGTCGATTTTTTTGAAAGCGTATATTTCCTATCAAATCTTTTAAAAGCTGCTTTGATACCATAAAAGAAAATATCATTTCCTTTGCACTTATACATTTTGAACTTATGATATACACAAAGAAACGTGTTTCTTCCGTAGTTTGCAAAAAACAACCACCTTTCTTTCATTTTCTAATGTCCTTATAAAAAAGCAGTATAGAGTGCATACTATAGAGTGGTCAGATTACAAGCAAGGTTACTGTCAACAAATGAGATCCCGAACCCCCATTTATATTTGATATCTTCGAATGGTGTCCGAACATAAAAATCGCATTAAAACAAATAAAAAATAACCGCATCACGTATTGGATTTTGGATTCAACGTAAAATGCTATAAAGTTTGGATTCATATAGTTTTTTTTATATTTGTAAGGTCTTTCGTATCATGAATGTTGCAGTGATGGAAATCTGAAAAAGCGTTGAAGCATAAAGATTTGTGCTTTCAGTAAGAATATTTGAGACCAAAAAGCATCCAGGGTTTTTAGTTGTTTTCTTCTAGACCAATTCTATATCCTGTTATTTTGTGGCTTAGCCATATACCACCAATAGAATCTCCTGAAATACGTTTTTTCAAGGAATGTGACTTTGACAGATGATCTTAATAGCCATGCTGAGCCCTAAAGTCATTACTTGTATGGCTTGCTATCATGACTGATGAATCCTGCTAACACGAATTGACATGCAACAGTTGAGATGGATATTACTGGTACCTAATATGCAAAAAAATATGATTAGATACCGATATGAAAACAAGCCGAACTTCACATGAATATTTTTAAATTGCTAAAGTATTTTGTAATTTCAAAACTGAAGGTTTTTGATTTATGTGAAGTTCTTGTAAATCACATCGTTTAATATATGTAAGCACTACATTCACAAATGTCCCGAGTACCAATATGGATTAACCCTCTCGCAACGCGGTTAGGCGCGACAGGTCTTACAGACCTAAGTCAAAATTAATATACTATCATTTATCGTCGACGTTTCGTTATAAACTGTTGTTTTTATATGAGGGATTTTGTATTTAAATTGATTTTTAGGAGTTAAACAAAGGTATGATCCAAACAAAGGTGTGATCCAAATAACAGTAGCTATACAATAACATAACTGGACGCGCTAGGTCCAGTAGACCTAAATCAGTTCACTTCCCACTTTGCGCGATAATTATCGGACAACTATTAGAAGTTTCTCTGTGCAATTTTGGCAAGCCAGTATTTATTGACCTTTATAAGTTGTCATGAAGTGCCATATCGATATATTATTCTGATTTTGAAATATAGATAAAATAAAATCGTATAGGTCTGCTGGACCTACGCGCGCCTAATGGAGAGTTAAAGTTTTATTTAAACAAAATGTTAGCAAAGACATGTGCAGATAGTGCTAGCTTACATCATTCCTGATTACGAATTATTGCTAAATAGCATAATAAAAATCAGAAGGCAAAAAGATGTAATCAATTGCATGATTATTAAATTATTAGGCAAAAGGTTGAGTTTTTATCCATGTATGAATATTTATACTAATACCACCTTCGTCTACTTGTCTCTTTCTAATACCACAATTTCCACCAGTGGTCTAGCTCATTCCCAATATACCATTAGAAATTTTCAAAGCAACGCTGATGGGTATTATATGGGATTACTGTACTGTAATCGCTTAACTGACTTGAAACAAAATTTAACGAATGTGAAAACACCTTGGTTAATTCCCTAATTCAGAGCTTAAGATGCAATTGAACGAAGAAGTAAACCACTGTAGAAAAGACGAAAGGACGATCCTAATGTTGTTCCAATTGATGATTGGAGTAAATTTATCAAAGTATTGACCAGTTGTTTATCCCTTACCGGACCGCCCATGAGGATTACACGACCGCAGTTTATTGCAAACACAACAACCTAGATAAGGGATCGCAGAAATTGTCAATAAATCGTGTTATTTATATTGACCCTAGAATTCTTTGCCAGTACAGTCAACATTTAATAATGCGGGCAACTGTCAGGTGTGATCAATTGAGTCGAAGAGAGGTCACAATTCGTGACAAAACTTGGAATTTCAAAGAAAGAAAGAATGGTTTCAGACTCTTTGTGAAAATGAATTTACAGACCTACTGCATGTATATACAATAGGAAAGAATGTGGCAATGTTGGACTGTCAGGAATTTTTATATTTAAGTATTATTTAGTCTATTAATTCCAGATTGCAAGGCAAATTGAATAATGCATGATTTTTACTGAGCACTGTGTATAAAATGGTGCTGCTCATAATAAACTATGATAAATGGTTATCATAGGCTCCCCACAATTCTGTAACTGTAAAGGAAATTAGATAGCTTTGACATAGTTAATAAAATTAATTTATTTTATAAAAGTAAGGAAAATTCAAACCTGGTAAAGGTAATTACCGGTCACTGTATGCAGGTGGTCACTATACAGATATTCTTTATGAAGGAATGCATACATGTATGATGTTTGCACTAAAACCAACTTATGAAAAGTGGTTACTATGCAGAGGTGGTTACTATACAGAGTTGATCATTTACCAAGTTTTACTGTATGCATTTTCACATAGTGCATGCTCATTTTATCTGCAATTTGAGTAATTAAAATATGAAATATGTTTTTTAAATGTTCTTTAGCCAATGAATATGTCTTTGTGATGAAGTCAGTACTTGTCAATAAATTGTCATTTGCAGAGCATTACAAATAGCATTTTTAAACAGCTTTTTTGAGTAAGGAGTTGAAAATCTCATTTCTGTCTGAATTCTATATCAGTTTTTTTTCATCCTATGATCTAACATGACCTTTTATTTAAGTTTTGTAATCACTGGTAGCCTGCAGCTAAGAAAGGTGAACACCCCTGTTGTAATGCATTATGATTCTGTGGCTATAAAAATAAATATTGAAAAATATTTCTGAACCATTACTGAGGCGACAGCATATTGACGCACGACATATGTCATATTTATTTTTAAATCAAGTCATGAATTATTAAAGAAACTATAAATCCAATGTGCTCATTGACGGTGTTATGCACGTAGTAGACATAGAAACTTGAGAGAACAACGTTATGTGGGCAATATGTTAGCCAGAAAATGTCTAAAATATTTATGAAATTCTTTTTCAAACTTGAGTAATATACGGTACACTTGATACATGCCTTACATTTACATGTATTTCAATAGGAAAACTCATTTTCTATTTCAATATCAAATTTGCTTTTCCAAGATTGCTAGGTTTGGCCAGACAAAAATGAGAGAGGAAGACAGATTCCAGATGGTTTCCACATATGAATATGTAAAAAAATTTCAATCGTATTTCAATTGAAATTCCACTCAAACATATCCTGGAAGTGATTCAAAAATTATTCAAAAAAGAAAATTCAAAAATACCAACTATAAGCCAATATATTGAGAATTTTTTATATGATGTTGTCGTGGAATGTACAGAAAAAGACGTTGCATTTTGAAACTCAGAGGATTTAAGTCCTCTTTTCAATTCCATGCATGTCATCATGCCTTATCAAAGAAATTCTAGGATCAAAAAAAGTTTTTATAAACATAGAATAATATTTTTCTTTTGCCAATACAAATATACATGACAACACTTTATTCTCCAAATAGTTAAATTTAGATATAGAACATTATAGGGGAAATGTTTCTAAAAAAAACCTTAAAATTTAAACTTACAAAATATGAACAGATATTTGAAGCCACTTTCGTGAATTAAACCTTAAATAAAATTCAGATAAAAAAATGATAACTAAATCTTAATAGTGATGTTACCACGCCTTTAGATTTTAAATTGAGCAAAATGATGCAATTCATCAAGATTAGAATATCATCCTATCTAACACTAATGCAAATAACTTTTTGGGAAACGCTCGTTAAATTGTCACTTTGAACTCGAAAATTAACATGGTAATTTCTTTCCAAAAAAAAGACCAAAAAAGACGTTTTCTTTATCTCCAGACTACAATTTAATTGTCTAAGAAAGATAAAGGGCATCGAGTGATTTGCAACTTTCCATATTTCATGAGTAAGCATTTTCGTTAAACTCATTTTCTTCTAGATTCTTATAACAGATAAATATCGAGCATAGTCAGCTTCATCGAAATTTTTCTTCACTTTATATTCAAGAGAATGCTTTCAAAATTGACCCGTGTTCAGGTTCATGTCTACACAGCATATTAGGGAAATTTTGACTATATTATAAAATTTGCAAACAATGCAAACTTTACAGAAGAATTACCAGTGCCTTAATTTTGACATTTGAAGCTTCCTGGATGGCAGTGACTGCATGCCTACCTTTGAAGAGAATAATTTTTAATTCAATTATAAAGGTTATATTTAATCTATTTAATAAAATTTATTGGGTCACTATGTACAATATAATGAAATTTCATAGATAATCAAAAATGTGCGTGCTATATGCCATTGCATGAAAGTCAGCAGTGATTGCCTACCTCCAAGGGTACAAATTTCTCATCAGAGAATTATTCAGTAATAAAAGACATTTTAATTGATTTAATTTAATTTATTAGATCACTTTATTGTGTAATGTGTAATTTACTTGAAAATTGGAAATTGTTACATATTATCAAAATCGGAAGGCATTGCAGCATTGCAACTAAGCTTGCAAAGATTGCCTAATTTCTGGGGGCTAACATCACCTCAATTGATTATTCAAATACATGTACATGTGTATAAAGGTTATTTTTAATTAGGTTTATTCATTTTTATATTATTTGGTCAATTTTACACTGTAAGTTTAACGAAAAACTATTTTTTTTATGGCATCTAACAGCTCGCCATCTTTCTCCTCAACAGATTCCAAGATTAGCCATAAACTAAGTTTTCACTTAGCAACGCCATGGAAAACCATCACAAATATAGGTCTTTCAAGTGATGTTCATTTCCTGTATGCTTTGGCAGAAGGAAACCTTCCATTGCCATAGTTGTTAGACGTGGTCAAACTCGCGCAGCAAACTAAAATATCGATCGCTCGTTATTTTCCAAAACCATTTGAAACTCTGACATTGCTCAAATCTTAAATTGTAAACCAGGCGTCGCCTTTACAGTATAGGATTGATTATCCAAAAAAAAGTGAATTAAACAAAAGCTCAAACGAAATGTATTGTTCAATTTGTCAGTGTTTGCGAAAACCGCACAATTTGCTCATTAAGTCCGCACACCGGATTCGTGACAAAAGATATGAGAAAAAAAATCACCATTAAGTTTCCAAACAAGACACAAGAGCGTGTAATTAATTATGGTAGACAAAATGACGCCTTAATCAAGATAAATAATGTGAGTTATAATTTCCAGAAAAAAAGTTGTTGTTACCAGATTTTTATGATGCAAAAACAATGGATAAGTGCTGTTTATTTCTCTCAAAGGGTTTCTCCCGAGTATATAACCTCAGGATTTAGCATGCTTTTCGTTACTAAGTTGTCTTATTCGATTATTCATTTACTTAATACACGATAGAAGTCAACCGTGCGTATCTGAAGCAACAAGGCAAATGTAATTTATGGATTGTTTTCCTGAAGTGAGTGGTTGACCATTCATGCAGTTGCATTCACAAGGGTTATGCTAATCACATAATTTAATTACACTCTGTAGAAGCACTGTGTCTTTCCCCCTATACCCAAAATGCTTTCAAATCGACTTCCTGTTTTCTAAGAAGCTGCACTGCCTATTTGATTATGGCTTAATATTACAGCTGAATTAATGCCATTTGCATATCAGTAGAGAGAGAAATTATTGCCAAGCATCTTCTATCCATATCAATTTCATTAATTTCGAGATATATCATCGTTAATAGAAAACAATAGCTATTGTGCTAGGAGCTATTGTGATGCTAATCTAATCTTAATTTAAATCTAACGTTTTTCATATTATAAAGAATAGGAATGGACTTTTTTCAAAAAACCTATTTTATGTACCATATTGAATTTTATTGAAGCAAAACAATGGACTATTTTCGAACAAATGCCATTGGCATGGCCTACTAGGCCTAGATAAAAGATTTTTTGAAGAGTTTCCTACAATAATGGAAAATTTAATTTCCAATTTTGCATGGTTAATTTAGCTTCAATTATATTACGAAACATAATAACATCGCATTTTTGAAGTGCATCAAGGACAAAATTACTTTAATAAACAACTTTCCACTCTGCATAAATAATCAAGTATCTACAAAGTTGACTGATATTTCAACAGAAAAATGTACTTGTAAATAACTCGAAACTAGGAGGCCTACATCATACTACATTAGCACTACTGTATACATGTGCATGTACATTAAATAATATATTAATTAATATTAAAGGTGTGGAAGTTTGTGCAGTAGGACAGACCTGGAATAAATGAGTGAAAAGTCTTGATAATTGAGTTATTATGAAAAAATCAATCAACTTACATATAGCACATTTAGCTAGCCTAGCATCTATAGCAATGAGAAATTCTCCTATTAACTAATTTTAACATAATTTTCAATAAAAAACAATACAAAAATTTACATATACAAATTGTACAGTACATCACATGTTTTTGAATAAAAGTTGTAAGAATTTGTTCTACTCTTATAACTATTTACTGACACGAATAAGTTTGCTAAAACTGTCTTAATTATAGCTATGATTTTAATTGAAATATAATTATGAAAATATTTTGTTATAAAGTCAAGCATCTCAAATGCAGAATCCTGATATGATCAAGACAGTTACTTTGTACAATAAGAAAAGTTGTTAATCATATTGCCATCTTTTTTTATATATTTTAGAAATAGTTGCATATTTAGATGTGCTAGATGTCATTTGGAAAAGTCAATTTTTTGGTTCAGTTAATTCCCATTTAACTGACTATAAAATTTTACTTTTTTCCAAGCCTTCAATTTCATTTTTTTTTCAAAGAAATGTTATACACATAATCTGAACCGTATGATTTATTTCGTTCTTGTCATTCAAAGCAGTGAAGTACAATGAATTAAGCGATTTCTATCGCTGCCTAATTGCTGCTAGGCTTGTCAGACAATTTCACTTTATGAAAATCCAAGCTGCATAGAAAAGATAAAAACTAGCTTTTCTATAACACGTGGATTCATATTTTATATAATTTTTTTTTCTTAAAATTGCCCTTGCAGACTTTTCTCTTCTGTCAAATTATTCTCTCATTTGAGCTCACTTAGAAGGTATAGTGTGATCGAAATACCGCTAAAGATATATAGTGCAAATAGCGCTAAAAAGGAGAAAAAAATTATCTTTCCAGTTGACGACCTTTCATATAAAACGATATTCAATTAAGGTTCGTAGCATCAGCTGCAAAGGATGCAGTCAATTTTCAGCCCTTTAAAAATGCACACCCAATGGCTTATTTTCATAATCAGCAAGAAAACATTTCCGCATAAGAAAGATGAAGCATTCCCATACAAAACCCATCAATTTTAGGTGAGCTGATTCAAGAATTTCTAGCTGCAGCTTTTCAAGTCGATAATGGCAAGAATCATTCATTACTTAATTAAGGCTTGAAAAGCACTTCATTCAAACACAACATACGCATGATAAAATGCATTGAAATTGATTGCAAATAGTAGTATTTTTTAGATATTTTTCAAGTTGAAAGGTAAGGATATAACTCGGTATTTTAAGTTGAAAGTACAATGCAAGATATTAATATTTACTCCACTTTTTGTTTTAATATTTAGTAAAAGCTTACAAGAATTTAAAGGAAAGGCATTTTGATTGTACGAATTCTAATTGTATGTTATTTAGAAGAAAATTGATTTTCAATTTGTATTATTTCAAAAATTAACATGACATAAAACATAGTCATAGAGCACATGTCTGTGATATATTTATAGATTTTTGAGATATCAGGCATTTTTAAACAAGATATGTACTCAAAATTTTGAGTTGAAGTGGAATTGCACGATTTTTTTGTACTTATCATTTTTATATAATGTATATTTTCTTTAAATGTACATGCATGTATTTGAGAAAAGCATGCAAATTGTACAAAATGTTCGAGATATTTAGAAGGTATTAATATTTTAATTTATATAATTTAAAAATTGAGCTTGAAATAACAATATCGTTAATTTTGTGATAGTAATAATTTTATGTAATTTGTTATATATCTTCTATTCTTTTGTTTAAAATACAGGAATTTAAAATGGTCATTTGGGAAAGACTATTAAAAATTAAATAAGTATCGTAGGCTTATATCTATATGTATTTATATTTTAATATGCATGTACACGTATAAAAAATAAACAATATTAATTGATTTATATTTTAAGTTGTACAATTTACCAAAAACAAGCTGGAAATGTATATAGGGATAAAAAGAATTTCATAAAAATATGGGTGATATATTATATAAATTTTATTCAAATCCAAATGTATCATGGTATTAAAATGTCGCTACCCATAATTTATTTTTTATATCTACAATTATAACCTGAAGCTCAGACGAATAATTCAGAGTAATTGCATATCAAACATACTGTACATGTGAGGCTGAATCAGTTTCCATCAAATCATTACCTCATGCTATATTCAGCCCAGTTTTTCTAACAAATCAATAGCAATGCATTTCCGGTTATGAAGCAATGCGTACAAGTTGATATTGATAGCCAATACACAGTTCAATGTGGGACATTTATTGTGTATAGCTTATTATACAAAGCCTCGCAAAATTATAATGAATAAGGAAGGAATCATATACAGCGGCCAGTATGATTTTTCATTCAACGTTATGTATTAAGACCATGTACATCTAGAAACTCATTGATTCGTGCCCATTTTGGACATTTTTATTGGTATGGCTTTGGGACTGAAATTGGTTCCCTTATGTATACAGAAAGTGAATTAGGTTATTGCAGTCTATTCCCAAAGCACAAAACAAAAATAAATTTGTCGTATGTAATGACATATTTTTGTCGAAATTTTGCGATATCAAGTACGTATGGAGAGTATGGAGTGGTTCGGGCAAACCTCATCATACAATCGATATTGCCCATGTAGAGTAGAGGAGTGCAAAAAGACGAGTACCTATACACATCCAGTTATTTGCTTAATGTATGATCTATACATTATAATCCACGCCCATTGCATTATACTACCTAGTTCTCAAACTATAGGAATAATGCAAATAAAAAGCTAGGCATGAACCTTGAGCAAAAAAATTAAATAACGCGTTCCTGCGACAAATTGACTTAATATTTTCAACAAACAAGGTAATGAAAATGGCAAACTGATAGATAATGTATAAATTATTATAAATACTTAAGTAGGCAGGCAAGAAGCCCGATGTAGTAATGAAACAAAAGCCGATTGCGTTTTTCCCTCACCACCTATTTATCATCTTTCCTATCCCTTGTGCTTATTTCTTGAGTTTATTAAGGATGCGATGCATGCGTTTTGCATTTTCAATTATTAGCTTAGATGTTGCGTGTATATTTTGCTCTTTTTCAATTGCACCGTATGGCTGGTTGCAAGAAATAATTTTATGCACTTAGATAAAATTAATCCTCTAAAATCAAAACTTCCATTCAAGTTGATCACCATAATAGGGGTGACATATGCATGCAATTTGAATAGGCTAAATCTGAATTGAAATAATAAATAAAATCAATATAAGGCCCTCCATGTTACAATTGTATATTATTAATTACTAATTATGCAGAAAAGAATGCTGCAAAGTTATATATTATACACGGTTACAGCAATTTTACCTGACCACAAATCATTCAATTCAATTCTTTACCCTGCAGTCAGCATTTATCAGTGCCAGATTTTTAAAGAAAAAAGTATTTCATGATCACTAAAAATTTAAAAATACGACAATATTCTTAACAAATTTATTGTCTCGTTGTTAAACAAATGACCACATTTAGATTATCATTATCATATCTGAATTGCAAAATTATAACTATTTCAAAATATTTTTGCAGTAGCAAAACTGTACGTATATATATACAAAAATATTTTTGGTTTATAAAAACAAGTGGGTTAATGTTATTCCTTGACTTTAAAAAAATAAATCATGTTTTTTTCTGACTTTTTCAAGTACCTGTTTATCTAATTTTCCTGGCAATTCCATGTATTCTAGGTTTTCTATGGGGAAAATAGAAACCCAACTGCCGAACAAAAAAAGCTTATCAAACAAACGTAAACCCATTTCGCAATTAGTTGTTCACTTGCTTCTAATCGCTTCTATTAGCTGTATTTTTTAAATATTAAACACCTGCCCCAGTCACGTTTTTGTACTTAAGAGCAAATACAAATTGGATACATTTTTGATAACATAAATGTGTGCATGTGTGCTAATTAAGTTGATAAAATGTGTGACATCAACTAATTTGATGAGTTAAAAACAGATTTTGGTATAGGCAAAAAGTGAAGGTGATGTATACTGATTGTCATTTAAATAAAGCGACGTTAGTAGTAAGAAGACTTTAAAAAATTGGGACTGGACCAGTTTTTCAAAGTCAGCATTTGCTAGTATCTTTAGATCAGCAGTTTCAATGTTAAAACAAGGAGCCAAAACATGACCACTGAACACGTGATGTAAATCTGACAAATCTAAACAATTTGCGGATTTTGAATTCGTCTCATTCAAGATAGAATTCTTGACCAGGGATATTGTTCAACAAATACTTTTGTTCCTCCTCATATTGAAAACCACAATATGTACCTCTTTAATACACGTCGCTTCTATTTTGGGGTAATGTTAAACGGAAATGTGCAAATGAGGAAATGTGATTTGGTAAATGTCCTCTACGACACTAGGGTGCGCTGAACCGAAATAAGGTTAATTAGCAAAAGACCTTCTCACATCTTGTACTTTATTGGCAAGCGTAGTTTTGAGTGGTTGCCTCGATGTGATATATCCAAAATATTACCCTTGAGTAAGGAGGTATATAACAAGCATCAAATTTACCATGGATCGTGATAATTAAGTCGATTTCAGCAGATGTTGGTAGGAAAAAGGCTTGTCCATGAATGATGTTTTGAATGGCAATGGGGTGCGTGTTGCATGTTGCTGTTTAATTACAAAACCATTTATTTTTCCTTCCGATCTCCACCTAAAGCAGGTGTGCCCACTTGCAACGAAACAAACTTCATCATAAAACGTTCCATTGCAAGGCCTGATTAAAATAGAAAATGACACAAACCGTGGATATATATATATTCACGGCAGGAAAATTCTCTATTTCCTAATATATCGCCTAATATTAGAGCGAGAGTAATATAAAATACGAGCTACGTACATGTAGAAGCTGTATGCATGCTAATTTTACGATATAGCTCCTGGAATCATGCTTGAAAAGTTCAAAACAGCTTCGCGAGGGTATATGCAGTTTCCCCATTTACTATATATAAGGCTTCTCTAATTAAATCTAGAAACTAAATTTCCAATAACCATCGTTCACAAAATTAATTAAAGTTAACAATAGGGTATCCAACTGATAAACACAGGGGTGTGTTTCGACATAATATAAACTTCCCGCGTATTCTGATGTATTGCAAGTATTTAAATTTAAAAGGGAATTCATCATTTCCAGGGAAGAATGATTTGGGTATACCACCGGTCTTAATAAGACCACGTATGCTTTCATTAGTTTTAAAAGACAAATTATTGTATAAAAAGTACCCTTGAATTTACGCTTTAGTGAGGGATTACTATAAAACAATGAAAAGCAGTGTTTATAGAAACCAAAAAAAAAATTAGTCTAGATTTCATGAATCCCAAAAATCTTAAGGGATCAGCAAAATGTTTAATATGAAGCAAATTGAAATTTGTCTATATTCCTTTGTATATAAGAAAATTGCTTTGGAACCCCATATCCACATTTCGCAATATAATGTTTAAGCTACAATCTCATTTTCTGCGAATTTCCCAAGAGAATCAGTTCTGTTTATTTTGATTATATTTTCTTTATTTATTTACCCTTCCTTAAACACGATGGTATATTGAGCAACTTGTTTTGTTATAACAAAATAAAAGTAAGCTTATGTTAAAAATAGCGATTTGTTATAACCGATTTTAATCTACGATTTATAGTCTCAAATAGAAATGACATGGGGAATTATTTTAATATGATAGCCAATTAATTAAGTTTATGAAGCTAAGCCTAAAACTTATATAAAAGTATATTATGCAAACCATTTTATACTATAACTATTATTACTATAGCTTTGTTTTAAAAAGCTATTTTGAATAATACTGCATATTTTACAATTCTTAATGTATTTGATTAATTCAAAATGTAATTTCATTCAACGAAGAAATTTTGAAACATTTTAGAATTCAAAAATATACTAACAACCAGACACTAATAAAATTAAGTATAATTTGTACAAAAACCATATCAATATAAATATTATTCTAAAAGGATTTGTGTGTATAATAATATAGTTTTTTTTATTCAATATAATATGTACATGTTTGTAGAAATAGTAAAATGGGCATCGACTTTTTTATAATTCGATGTACATGAAAATACATTTTATCCTAGTTTTCCCTTCAACATAATCGATATAAAAGATTTACTTTTCTAGTGAAGCGATTGCATATTTGAGTAATATACATATACGAGCTTAAATAAATCTCCAACAGACGCTGTATCGAGTTCTAAAATAGTTTAAAAAAGCTTGACCAATGCTGACCTTAATCCAAACATGGTGGAATTTGAGACATAATCGAGTAATTTAATGCCAAGCCTGGAAAAATTTAATCCGATCTGTTAGAATCCAAACCAATAACGTTGCTGCAAACGATTTCCAAGAAACCGTCGTCGTGAAATGGGGAAATAGCAACGTATCGTGGACATCTAACTTCACAAGAGTTTTAATGAAACGAGAAAGGATTAAGGACCAACTATCAGCATATAGACGAGATTGGCGCGTCTAGGGTGCAATACAAAGATAACTAAAGTTACAGCGATGCTCGCAACAATCTCACTGTTTGGCAACAGGCACGTTCCCATAGTCGTAAATATCCAATGTCCGATACTCAAAATCCCTGATGGCAAAACACTTCTAAAGATACGTGTCAAAACAAGTTTTAAACGTGGGAAAAATCAAAGCCTATACATTTACAACTAATCGCTAACTGTATGCTATTGTACGTATGAGATTGTTTGAATTACATTACTATATTATCATTGGAAGACGGAATTTTGAATGTCCACATTTACAGAGAAGGATACGTGGGTCTTAGAAGTATATGGAACATGTGTGACTTATACATGTAGATAAACCAGAAAATGGACACTTATGGATATAAACTAGTATTTAAACTTGACTATATGAATATTTACACTCAGAAGAACCTGTGTAAAATAATATCCTCTCTAAAATAATAAAATATGCCGGTCCTGATTTGGGACCCATGTATAAAATAATAAACCACCATAAAATGATATTTAGTTATTTGTATTGATCCCAAAATCTTTGGGATCAATACAAATAACTAAATATCAACAATAGAACTACAAAAAATAGCAAACATGGAAACAAAAAATGGCAGGTTGATGCAGGGCAATTAAACTTTTCTTATGATACCCAATAACTACTGACTCATCTATAACATGTACGCATGTATAAGGATTGAACAAATGGGGAAATTCCCTATTTTGCAGCTGTTTAAAGCTATATAGTGGCTCATGTAGTATTCAAAAAGGGGAATTTACTAATTTCGTGGCTGTATGCAGTGTAACATGTTTACAAATTGAACCTGTCTGAAATAATAACCTGTCAAAAATAATATTTTTCACTAGTCCCAAGACCATTATTTTAGACAGGTTAATATGACACCCAAGGTCAATTAAAATATATACATGTTTATGGTCAATTGATAAATATGAATTATATTTGATTATATAAAGCCATTCAAAGAATAAACAAGGTCCATGTATATAATATGGTCATTTAGGGCCGGTTGCACCAACAAAGGTTAAGAATAACCTAGGGTTAACCTGCTTTATAACGCTAGGTTAACCCACCTTTGCATTGCACAAGCGTGGGTTAGGGAAAAATGAACAGAAAGGTTAACCCAGCCAGTAGGCAGGGTTAACCTTAGGTTAATACTATTGAATAAGATGGAGGCCATTTTGTTTTCTGCATGGTTAAACATAGGGTCCATAACCCTGGGTTATTTTATCAAGGGTTAATTTGAGCAACACATACAGCTAACTTGGAGGTTAACCTAGAGTTATACTTTTACCCGAGGTTAGTAAACCTTAGATTTTCACCTTAGTTTGTGCAACCTTGTTCATACAAGACTATAGAGCTAGTACTGTACATGTCTATAACACACAGTCTTTTGCTTTTCCACCTACGAAATGCAATCTACAATAATCAATTGAATTTTATTATTTATATTCAACAGTGATATTTGATTTAGCATGAATAGATTCAAGATAATCTTCTGCTTGGTTTGAATTTTATTTCTATACTGCAGTCGTGTAAATATATATGCTATAGTCATGTTATAGAAGGTCAAGAGTGATGTTTGTTTACATTGTACATTGTCAGAGTGTTTGCACTATTTGATAACGGAATGATACATTTGCATGACATTCAGCGTGTGAAGCACACATTTCCATTTAAATGTTTATTAATACAAGGCTAGAAATGCTTATTAATGGATTTGTGCTGTAATGCATATTCTCATTATCATATATCAAAATAAATGGCAAAATTATTCAAAATAATATACGGTTGGCATACTGCATATTTTACGACAAAGTATAACTAGAAACAAAATTAAGATCATTCCTGCATTTAAACAACTATTATGTCACATTTTAAATAATTAGTGACTAAGTCTGATTCTTAACATATAAATATATGCTTCTCGATTTTATTTGAGCACACTTAACATTTTGAAAATAAACACTTTCTTATACACGTATTTTCAAATTCAAGATGTTGTTGATATCTCTCTTGAAAAATATTTATAATTTTATTTTATACAGATTCCTATCATAATTTATGTAAATACAAATATAGCAAGTTAAAACAAAATGCCTATACCTCTCATATATTAGTCTCTCCATAAAATAAACATTCTGTATAAAAAACCTCTTGATATAGCACATCATCAGTGACCAAAAACATCTTTACGCAATATTATAAGATTCCTTTTCATAGATTTTAAAAATTGATTATAAAAGTTAATATCTTCCCTTATGGAAAACTAGCTGCAAAGTAGCAAACTGATATTCCGAACTATCAATTTATTTTAGAGAGTGCATGTATAGCTATATAATTAAAACATTCTACCGCTTTAAGGGGTAATTAAAATTCTGCACAAAAATTCCGCAAGAAGCATTATATAGTCTGTAGACTCTCCAGTAGTTGGCAAACAATTTATTTTTGGTGTTTAATTGAAGAAAAAATTGTATCTACTATTGGGACAAAAAACTTGCATATTTTAGGAGCAAAAATATGTAAAAGTGTGACCGGAATGCGGTCTCACAAAAAGCATTCCTCTCAGTATAACGAACGCTCGATATAACGAACAAATTTTCCATCCCCTTGGCGTTCGTTATTTCGAGAGTCGACTGTAAATCAAAAGAGCATCCACGACCTAGCGTTGACCTGAAGCATTTCAAGTATTAATGTTGAAATCATAATGAATAGAAATATGAATCTTGTTTCCAGCTACAAAATTTGGTTTGGACATTTTGATTTGCATTGCTTACTGAATCGCAATGTAGGGGAGAATATATTCCTTGATACTTATTATCTTTGAGAAAAAATGTATATATTGAAATTAAATACATCTCATTTGCTACAAGCAACCGGCTTGTTTTAAGAAGAGCTTATTTTAAAATAGACGAATTTCAGTTTTATTTTATGTTTTCGTTTTTTGTTGTTGCTGGGAGCGATGTCTGATAACAAAGCCTTTGAAGGAAACCTGATAATACTACATTCAAGCTTCTTCCCAGGTGCCCGATGAATGATAATGGTGTACAAGACTCGCAATTCGGATGTGGTTGCCATGGTAACATATAAAATTACAGTAGTTTTACATCTCTGAGGTTCTGTGCGAGCCAACTGCAGCCATTGTCTAGTCTCGCTGTTTTTCGACATTTGCATTTGAAAATGCTTTCCTTCTGGATGTTTACACGCCAGTTTACCCAGCGCAACACGAAACTTATAGAAAGGTAGTGCCAATCTATGCTATTCCTGATCAATGCATATTAGTTTACATTCAACGAAATTTTAAAAAATAAGAAGGCAGATATCTGAAAACAATACAGACTTCAGTACATTTCTGCTCCAGGATTTCAGTTGTGAAGTAAAATTTCAAGAGTATATGAAAGAAATTGAATAATTGACAGATAAAATGGCACATATGTAAAGTGAAACCTGCGAATAAGAGCCCTCCAAATAGCAAACTACCAGGGAGTAGTGCACCCTGGCAGTCGGCTGCACGGATCGATTTTATAGAACAAACTACCTCCATATAGCGTATTCCCTGCGAAACGCGACATGCGCACTGCATGGTTACGTGGGACAAAATCACGCTTTTACCTGCGAAGAGCGTACGCCAAAGCATGCAACTATGAAATTTCACCAATTGGAAATCCCAAAATGAGGGCGATAAATGTCCAATAAAATACATGCCCTCCTCAAAATAAGAGCCCTCCATATAGCAAACTACCAGGGAGTAGTGCACCCTGGCAGTCGGCATGCACGGATCGATTTTATAAAACAAACTACCTCCATATAGCGACGTATTCCCTGCGAAACGCGACATGCGCACTGGTTTCTTGGGACAAAATCACGCTTTTACCTGCGAAGAGCGTACGCCAAAGCATGCAACTATGAAATTTCACCAACTGGGAAATCCCAAAATGAGGGCGATAAATGTCCAATAAAATACATTAGCATAGTGAATGCATATTTACCATTTAGAAAAGGTATATAGATACGTGCATGTACACCCAATATAAAGTAAAAATTGGTACATCTACATAGATGCACTTAAATTGTATACGAGCGTATATTTGTTTTCTATATGTATTTTTCGGTTTTTATGTTAAAATCCTTTTAAAATTGCAACATTAGGATAATAATACCTGATTCTTTATGGTCATTACTTTAGCTGAAACTTCATATAGCACATCCCTCCAAGTAGCACACTCCATGTTTCGGAGCCAATGGGGTACGCTATTCAAAGGTTTCACTGTATATCCAAATTTACTAACAGAACCTTCGAAATTGATAAGTGAACCCCGAATTGTTCGGTTGGTCGATGCCCTTATAATACTACAACATGAAGTAGAAATAAAAGCTGAAAAAGCAAAAACTGCATGAAACGTGCCTTTCGATTTCATGTTCATTTAGGTTAAAACAAGTTTTCGCTTATTTGACGGAGGCTTGAGTGGGCTGGCCCAGCTTGTGACAATCTGTATTTTGGCGCCATGCAACAATAATTACATGTATGTTGTAATGATTCTTCATCTAATAACTTTAATTTTACATGCTATGATGGCAGACATGTTGTGTTGTGTTGTGTCGGTCAACCAGAAAATTGGCTCCTCTCAGCCTCCGTCACTACGTATAGAAATATTTATTCACTTGATAATTAATTTTTATATCGAAAACTAATTAAGATAAAATATTTCACGGATGCTTGAATGTGCGCATGCGCGAAACCTCATTAGACTGTTGAAAATATTTTAAAGATATTCTTAAGATGACTTTTTGCGGATATTTATTTTACGGCTAAGATCAACATTTGGTATTTTGTTTATTTTACGAAAAATGTCATTATTTTAATAGGCCAAAACAGTGATTGTTGTAACAATAGCTCAATTTGCAAAATACAAAATCTAGAAACGAAATACAGGTAAAAACTACATCATCTGATGATGAAATTCTTCAATAGGTCTTCACGAATGCTATCAAAATATTAGGGGTACTCAGTGGAGTCATCGTACATCTGCGATTTCGTAAAAGGCAAATGGTTAACCGGCTGCTCAGGAA
>JAQGCC010000299.1:0-43086 GCA_034698905.1 Xestoiulus laeticollis | reverse complement strand
ACTGAAATGGTGTTCAACTTTTAGGGCGCCCTGTATACTATGGTCACGTGACCAGTTTAACTGATTTCGGAGGTGTGTATTAACACTCGAAAGTTTGACCTGATCCACATTAGATGAGCTAAATCAAGGTAGGTGAGAATAAGGTGTTAGGAAATTCCCCCAGAAATTAAATTTTCAACTTCCTTGCATGCAGTGACTATACTTTTCCCATTTTTTTAAAACAATAGGGATACTCACGAATTTTGTTTATGTCACGGAAAATTCAGAGGTGAAAGGTTAACACGATAGGGTAAATCAAGGCCACATTCAGGAATGCTCTTATGTCATTTTATAATTGGCCCAGATGAAGTCCCAGCTCCAGTCAACTAATCGAAAACTTATTTTATCGTCGATAAGATTCTGAACGTGAGCATCCCTAGTTTTTCCTGGCTATAGGTGACACCATACCTAACAATTTTTTTCTCGTTGCACAAAGAAATTGTTTCAGAACGCAATTTACAATGTCCAGCAAATGACCAGCTTGAATTCAACGTGGGATCACATGAAATAGTATTAAAACATTTTTACCCCTTGGGATAACTGGATTACAAATTATAAATAATTAACAAAAGTTTTTTTTGCAGAGGGGAAGGTTTTATTGGAAGGTTAGCAAATATTCTGAAATTAAATAGTCGTACGAGTAGACAGAATAGTTATTTTTTGGTTAAGGCTCATTCACCCTCTGCAAGTCCTATATACCTGCAAAGTAATTTAAAAAGCCACTTTCACCATAACAAATGAAAATACATTTTAAAAAAAAATATTCTCTATTTATCCCATCTTCGTTGATGCAACTGGCTATTTTTTTAAAAATGTATTTCTTCCAGTTATTTTTGTAAATAAATGTTTTTTTTTTTTAATTGGGGTGATCCGAAAGACAAATGGCACACGTGCAGCCCTCTAGCGGCCAATTAAGCGATATGATACTACAACCTCCCAAAAACATTTACTGTATTTAAAAAAAACTGGAGAAAATACATTTTAAAAAAATAGCAAACTGGATGGAACAAAACGTGATGAATATTGAGTTTTTTATCATCATTAATTGATTTTTATAAGTTATAGAGAAAATTACTTTTGAAAATTTAACATTACTGGATAGGGCTTGCTCCAAAGGCAATGAGCTTTAAAAACGTTCAAAAACAAATGCCAATATTTGCATTTTTTAAAATATAAAATTATGTAAAAATTATTTCAAAGGAGAATTCCACATGTATAGAGATGCAGTGCTAGCAGAGATCTCTTGACTTTCGTATTAACTATATGTAATAACTGGCTATATATAGCAAATGTAATATTTGTATATGTTGATTGAAATTTTCTAACTTTTTCAGAATGAATCATGCACTCTTCTAAGTTTTCCAATTTTGTGAAAATATACTGTGCCTATATACTGTAGTGCCAAAGCTCAAATAGAACAAAAATCAATGTGTTGCCACACCCTCTAATGTTTCCTGCGTTTTGAACCTGTAGATCAAATCAGTTTATTTCCAATCAGTGTACTAAACACGTGTTACAGAGCACAGACGGAGAAAAACATGGTATATAAATTACGTCCACAACTGGCCTCTTGACATTTACAAATGGAATTAGTCGACGCTATAAAGCAACCAAAATCGCTTAAACATCGCACATGTATACTAAAATACATTGATGGTATACGATCATCAATAAACGTCATTCGTTACTAAGGTGGTTTATGATTTACTGTGGGATAGGCCCATATCATAGCCTAACACATACATGTATATTCTTCAAAAATCTCACTGCATGTGGTTATATCTCAAATAGATTCCAAATTGCAGTATATACTGACCATTATATTTAAGTTGATCTTAGTGGTATACTCACCATCAACGGATCGATATATCATTTCGGCATGGACGAAATTGTTCTTCCAGATGTTTGAACGAGACACTCCCTACAAAATGATGTTATTGTGATTTGCAATTACACCTACTTTTTTTCAAATTATTTTATTATATACTAGATGAACATTATCCTGATGTCCTAATTGGCAGCATTAAAAAGCTATTGACTGAGATAATATAACGATTTCGGCAAAACATTGACACAGTGTCTCACCAGCAGTGGCAATCGGTCAATTACTGTAATGATCAATGACTTGTCTGATGACAAAAGACAAGATTAGCACGAGTACATATTTGTTTAGCGGTATAGTTCAATTTAGGATACAATAACTCATTCCACTGCTGTTATAAGCAGGACAATCAAAACATTTTCATGCAATATTATGCATGCATCTGTCCTAAGATATTTTAATGACAAACTTGTCAAAGAGTATAAAGATATTGCGGATGTATCTGGTATTTTATTTATAAGTTGACTTGTGCTTAGAGAATTCTATTTTTAAGAGCAGATATTGGTTATGTGAGTAAATGCATGTGTTTAGTTGTGGAGAAAGTGCTCCCAGACTGGAGGATCAGAGTTGCATATTATTTAAATAATTGGATCTTAAATCCTATTTATTTCAGGCAAATAAATAGGATTTTAGCTATACATGTATTCCTGATAATACATGTATAATAGTACACCTCCTCATTACTCAACGGCATACGAAAAATATACATGTGCATCGTAAAATTCAAATTTACAACATCATATATACAATGAAACATCACCTTAGAACCAAAACATGTATAGGTCTATAAGATTCCTTGATAGGACAAATTCGTGACAGAGATTCTGTCTCGTATGGTAAAAAGTCTTTTCTACATGTATTATTAATTAAAAATTATTGTTGGGTAAGATGACCTATAGTGAAAATACATTTCGTATTAAAATGAGATCAAGTAGACTCAAAATCTTATTATTAAGGAACTCGTGCGATATACATGTAGAACTATAGTATAGTGAGACCAATAAGACAAGTAATGGGATCTAATGGATTGTCTAAGGCTATATAAGCATAGTATTCCAATGTATATATGAGATCCTATAGAAGGTTCCTATAATATGCTACTTATCCCATAAAAGATCACTTAGATAATGGGTTACCATTATGTCCCATTGCTTGCCCTATTGGTCTCACCAGAAGTCCCGGACAATCCCTTTAGATCAATCCCATGGAATTCAGCATTGAGACTGCACGGAAATTTTCACTAGAGTATACACATAGTCTCATTATATCTATATAGAACAAAATTTCTTTGATATTGGGGTCTAACTTGGTCACATTGCTTGTCTCACATAGTCTCACTATAGTCTCATAACATTATTATTCTTATAGTATTTTTTTCTCAATGAGGCCGCTTGATATTCTTCACTTGGGTAATTATGATTGGTAAAGTAACATGCGACGATTTATGTCGCGCATACAATGGACAATGACGACTCGATATATACTTCATTCCTGATACCAGGCTGAAAGGATTCTAACGAATTACAGCAATGCTTCCAGATAAACTTGTCATTATTCACTGCGTCAACACAAACACATGCCCAGATTGCCCTATTGGAGAAAGCAGTCGTACATCTAAACAAAATGGCATTCCTAAATCCCAACCCAAAATTCGCCCTATAGCTTTCTTACTATACATATATATGTACAGCTTAAAGCACTTTTTGATTCGAGAGTTGGTAACTCATGCAGGGGCTTAATTCTCAAATAGACATTAATAACGTGAAAAGGCGACTGGCTATACAGTCTTAAGCTTCCACCGGTGTAGATGAATGTCCATAAGCAGAAGGGTGCTGGTATATAGAATTCCAGCAATTGGCGACACGCCGACCTACATAATTCCACGGAACGAAAGACGCCAGGAATTTTTTTTTAAACAGCTTATCATGCCCAATTTTCGCTGTTGGTTGTAGAACACGGCTATTATTTAACTTGCGTCAAGCTATGAGGAATGGAAGCAGATTCCTGTTGGCATGGAAACGCTTTTTCGAGTCGGGCGTTTGCAGCGTTTTGTGTTTGGAGTATATATAGTGTTGCGAACACTTGGTACATGCACTTCTAATTTCCGTACTATACGTAATTTTAAAACCCACGTTTGAAGATTGCTTCTAAAGCGCTCTAAATGACTAAACAAGGACCCCATTTCCATAGGGCATATATGCGGCGATGAGGTATTTAAATTTATCGAAAATCCATAAAAACCAAAGTTTAGGCCTTGTAGAAGATGGCATTTAATAGCTTAGACATAATGAAGGCCACGTGTAGGCCGGGTTGTCATATATCAGTCATGCAGTGAGGCGCAAACGCTGTTTTAGGTCATGCACGCATGGTCCTATATGAAAACCGCAATTTTCAGAACTCCATTATATACGATGAATGCTGGATATAAGCTTAGAAAAAGCTGGAGTGGTTTGTGCACGTTCTGTGGCATTTTTGTGTAAGTGAAGTAAGTGCGGGAGGTCAAACTGCACTTTGGCGGTTAAACGGACCACATGTGACATGACAAGAGCTTATTTGCAGTACGCAAAGATTTTCTTGATTTTATACGATTTGAAAACCATGATCTCAATTCAATTCTTTACCTTGCTTAATATTAAAGAGACGTTAATATAAATCTACCTGTGCTAAACATTTATGCTGGATAAATTATTCATGTTTTAAAATTAAAATACACACCTTAACTAGTATTATTAATTTGCTAATCTCGTAACAAAATTCAAATTCCGAAAAAAAAATCCTAAAAACGCCTGTAGCTGACACCAGGTGGCATCAAAGACTTCGCTAAGTGAGATCCTCGTGAAATTTAAAATTTATTCTTATTTATTAATTTAAATTTTCATAAATTTTCATAAAAAAACATGTTCTCTGGGCACTAGATCTATGAACACAGTATTTTTACCATTTTTTTCCCAGAATTTTATTTAGAAAATGCACTGCATGGACTCGTCAAAGGGGCTGTTTAGTTCTTTAAGCCTAAATAAAAATCGTTTTCCAAACATTACTTTCACAAATTAATACCCTAAATGTGAGGATGGCATCCGGAAGCGACACGTGCATGGTTCTTCCGTTATCGCTTCTTTTGGCAGTTCAAGGTAGCGAACTGTTAAAAAAGAAAATTAATCACAAAATATATTTTGCCAGTATACCAAGTTTTCATGTTGCGCTATGCTTTGGAAATGCCCCGCAATATGCTTGTTGGCCAAAGTTATATATCAGCAAAGATAAGAGTCAGATAAGCGATTTGGGTCATATGTATCATACTTCAATGTAGGCCTATAGTATGGATTCGTATGGGCATATGGACCTGGAATAGGCTTCCTTGTTGATTATATGACTTGGCTTTTGACCGTATTCCGGTTCAGCAAACCAAGATATAAGCTCTTACTATAGCATGACATTTTCATCATGGCGGCGCCTTCCAGCATTGTAAAAAGTATAAAGCAAAATGAGCATGCAGATCTTAACATGCTACGTATAAAGCTTTAATATTACAGAAAAAATGTTGTTTCTAGAGCACAGTGGAGGAGTCTTACCAAAATCTCTATTATCTTAGTCTGAAATGTCTTAAGACATGATTTTAATTTAAGTCTTACTCTGTTTTTTACCTTCTGTAAAGTGTCTAATAGTGTTCTGTGCTTAAGAATTTTGTTTTTTTACCTATGTAAATATTTAAAACATCACATATTGAATTTAAAAATGAGGACAAAAAATGACTGTATAAAAATAAATTTGTTTTATTTAAATGTCAAAGCGCCTTGTACACGGCCATCAGGTGGTTTAGCATATGTGAAGGATTTTAAAGCTTATCCCTTAAATTTCCAAGGACCCCCTCGCACCAAATCTTGGGAGAAAAGCCCCAAACTGATTGTATACAACCAAACATCATTGCAGTGATAAAATTATGAGCACTGATAGTCTATTGCCTAACATGTGTGCACATGTATTTATAAAAAAAATACAATATAAAAAGGCTATATTTTCCGATGACCGGATCATCAACATCAACGTATTTAACTCTAATTTCAAGATTAATTCCCCATGACTTTTCAAAAGGTGCTATAAATTCAAATACATTTCCAGACGACTGGATAACCTGCGTTCGCCAATTGGAAATTAATGTATAAGGTTTCTTTGGTATGTTGGATTAAATTGAGTCTCGCTTTAACGTCGCGACGTTGTTTCCTCAGAGATCATAGAAATTAATTACAAATCAGCTTAGTGCTGAATGATGATAAATACGCGTTATCTTAATACTAACAAATTCCACAACTGCCATCATCAACTATACGAAATGTTTATAAGCGAATAATTTTAAGTCAACGATGATCGGATAAACTGCACACTTGAGGCGAGTACTTAGATGCTAACAGCCGCTTATAATGCAGTGCAGGGCATGTTGCGTTTAACTAAACTTGCACTTAAGTGTGACGCCATTATCAACTGGCCTCAACTGCAGAACCCACTTTGTTCCTTGTTATCGCATGCAGTAACTAGCAATTAATGAGCATAGATTCACCGTTTAAGGCGGAATAATACAATAGGAGGGACAATGCGAGGATCAGCGTGGTTACCACGACAACATCGTAGTGATAGATTCCATTCTCCAGTCTTGTGCATTCTGGCACGCCATGAAGCACAATTCAATTTGTTGGGCTGAAGTGAATTTCAAAGAGAGAGAAAAAAAAACATCATTGCGGCGATTCTTATATTGAAATAGCCTAAAACGAAACTATGGTACCACGAGTCTGACATGCCAAATAAAAGTACTAAATTTTATCACAAATGAACTCCTCGATAAGATCAAACGATCATGGTGTGGGGTAACGTCTCAACTGACCATAAAATTAAACCGGAGATGATTGGGGCAGTTTTTGCAATGTGTTTTTTTCCGATCGAACGACCTTTTTCCAACTGGGGTCTTTTGCTAATCACTGGGCGAGCAAAGATCGAACTGTCATTGTTAATCAAAGAAGATAATTATTGAAGCTTCCGCAGGATTAGCACAGTATATACTGTGGGATTAGGCTGTTAATACATGATCAAGTCTTGCTTGATATCCGGTGTGTCAACCCTGGCTTATCGTTGCAGAACTGCCAGAAATTGGCTTCAGAAAGGCCATGAAGCGTCTCCAAACAATTTGTTAGCGACACGTCTGAAGTGTGATGATCCAATGAAACAATTAGAAGGCACTTCGATTTACCTATAAAGCACTCGATTTTGGCATGTTATCACTCCAGGAATTCCAGGGTGGATTTACCGCTCCCAAATAATGGGACGTCATATTTCCGACAACAGTGAAGAATTGATCTTGTACAGATAACATAAGGCGATTTGATAGTTCTGAAAAATGGCTTTATCAGTACAATTTATGTTGAATGACTCACTTAACACTGAACATTTGGTTTGGTGAAATTTTACAAATCTACTGGCTTTTTCAACAAAAATAAAATAAACGACCTTGGCAAGCATCCAAAACGGAATGTAAAAGCAATTTTTATTATCATTGAATTTACCATGAATGGTCGTTTTTTTTTTTTTAAAGAAAAGGATAGAGTACGTAAAATGTATGGATTGTCTGTATAAGGCCTTGATGATCCAATACAGTACTTACTTCTTCAATAAAATTGAAGGAGGAGCGCTGGTCGCATAAACCCCCAAAAGAAGGAATGCTAGTGCTTCACGGTTAAAATCCATGATTTTTACCATGGCAGACCCGATGACTCAGACTAGAAATTCGAGTGACTGTTCGTTGTTTACATTGGCTATAGATCTTGCTGGAGAATGTCAACCGCAACAAACCACATGCACAGCAAGCCCCCAATGTCTGCGGGGAATATAAGGTGTGCAAACGTGCCTGCTATATTCAAAGTGCCAGACGCTATACACCGGGGTCCTGGTCCGATAAAACGATGAGGTTAAACAGGCAGGTTACCCGAAATCTTCCGCTGTTTACCACGGGGAGGTAACAACCGCATTATGCCATTACAGAAACGGCCATGGCCCGAGTCGAGATATTTTTAGACGTACAGCTTCACATATGGCTAGGGGAAGTTCAAGGAACAAGCAATAGTCTTATCATTTCATTTTCGGCGAGAGCATATGACACACCATAAGGAATGCACGAGCGGATCAATAACAAAACTTGCATTAAAATTTTACAGATTCACCCATTTCCCATCCCCTCCTCCTTTTTAACTTGGTATTCAAAGCTCAATGGAGTGATATATCCTGCCTGGAGACAGGAACGTTTTGTTTGACAGAATTCAATTTAAAAAAAGCAATTTTGACCGATTTAATGTTGCCTGATAAACAACAAGCAGGGTTCTCACAGAATTGAGATTTTTCACCTCCCTGACGTTTTTTTTTTCCAGTTCTTATAACAATTTTATTAACTTACCATCCTATCTGTTGTTCAAATAAGCTATTTAAGAACGCAATATTCTGAAATTCACAGCCTTGAAGTCATCATTCCATCGCACAAACTATACTACATTATTAAAAGTTTATTTTCCTTGTCATATCATAATTGAAACTCACAACTAATTAAAATACGTTTTTAATTAGGAGCTAGGTTAGCAAATAAATATCCGTGATTTAATGTCACGGATATTTCCTAAAAAAAGTAATTTTGGTTAAGCTGAGTGAAGGCTAGCTAAAATCTCTAGACGTTTGTGAAACACATTACTGTAAATGTGAAAACAAATGTAATATTTGTGTTGAATTTTCCTGATTTTCGCTGATCATTCCAGGTCTATCTAATTTCAAAGTTTACCAGGTTTGTGGGAACCTTGACAAAGGGCTTCATGATGTAAACCATATTTCCCTTGTTATGCATGGAAAGCTGGCTAGAAATTACAATTACAAAAACTAGTTTTCATTATAATTATAAGCAATGGATTTAAAGCAGTGTTAAATCGCGGATGGCATCATTTATATTAACCTAGAGATCAAAATTCGTCTGTAGCCAGGACAACGATTATAATTACAGTCTAACGCTACAATACAGCACCAGAATTGTCAGCTGGATAGATGCTCCCATTGTAACTGATGTAAAAGCAATACATGTATATAGAATGATAGATGCTGCTGGTGCCCTTTGCATGACATTTGTTGAATTCCCTTTTCAATCTTTGACTCCTCAAGTTATATTTGAAGAGCTTCTTGGACGCTAATTCGATTTCAATAAAAAAAAGTTTAGCAGGCTATACGAAGCAATAAGTACATGTAATCTTTTTGAGTGGCCAATTAATTTGGAAAGGGAGCTTGGTCACGAGCAGTGGGGCATTTCAGTGGGTTTTTTAATCTGACACTAATATTTTATTTTGTGTCAAGGAAAATTCTTTCAAAGGTTTAGAATGTCGTCCTACTTTATGATTTATTTATAAGTGTTTTGCTTTTGTTGTAGGCCTGAGCTCATGCAGCTTTTATTTTTGGGATTCTACGTCAGTGTGCAGCATGACACCAACTTGTCTACGTCGACAGCGTTGAACTATAAAGCAAAATTTAATATTGCGCTACATAAAAATAAGAGAAACGACAACATGAGAAGTAGGACTGACAAGTCTTGTTCATTAAAACCTTTTCTTTATTAATAAAAAGGGTTTAAAACTGGTGCGGAAGACCTAGCATGCGTAAAGAGGAACGATTAAAAACAATCGACTTTATTTGCCAACCTTTCTTCCTGTATGTGTGGTTGCAATCATTGCTCCCTAGCCCGTGCAACCTAAGATTGACCCCTTGTCTACGTCCAATGAAATAAAAAAAAACCTACACTGTTTTTTCCCTCCAGGCCAGACAGGTTTATGCACAGATCAACATGCTAGTGAAATAAAGACAAGAATCGATTCCTGAAGAAGGTGATCCTGTGAGAAAGGTGAGGATCAAAATGACCAAGGTCACAACAAGGGGTCAAGCTTTTAACTGCTGCTCTATCATTACCAAAAATATTAAAGAATCATCCCTGACTTATCCCTCTCAGAACGTTTATGGGATTTCATTGGTACATTTCTATCCTCGTTGGAGACAATGTTTGGCATGGTTGCACAAGTCAACCATGACGTAAAACAAATGTTCCCAACTCGACTGTTGATTCTGTCATGAGGATACTTCGTTCCCAGCAGCTGTCTCTCATTTCTATCCCACATCTAAAATGTCATTTCCTCATTGAATTCAGGCGCAAAGTACCTTTTAAAGCAGCTTCCGTAAATTACCCTTGGAGGGGTCACGACAAGCCTATCGATGCACAATGGAATTGAGGCTGATTGATCAATGCGCGAACAAGTGCACATCCTCAGTAAAAAGTGCATCAGAGCCGCAAAATGCGGCCATATCACTGTTGCTCATCATCATCAATTAGCAGTGCTACAATATCAAAAGTAACGAGTCACCATGCATGTACGTTTCATATCTCGATACCAATTTACTAAACCACATCAGTTTGAAACCCCTTTTGCCCATCCTAATTGCCGAACAACATTCACCAACATTAAACACCCATGCTAGCGTCTGGCCTTATTTTGACTAAATTTAGTGCCAGACCTTCCCCATATACACTGTACATGTATGCGTAGGTCTTACTTTACATCGAAAATGCCTCAAAGTTGAGCTTCATCTAATTTTATCCCAACTTATGAAGGCTGACCTGGTAGCCTATACCATTCAACTGGCAAGATAATCTTTCACATGGGAGAGTGAGAATAATATCCTGACAGAAAACGCCAATTGGTATTCACACACACGAACTTCTGCAAAATGATATTCTTCCAGCCTACATTTAGTACATTATGTCTAATCTTATATAGCTGTGTGGAAAAATACAGTATCGTCCATTTGGATTATTGGATGTTGAATGAAGCTTATGAACTTCGGCACCAACAGCTATTAAACCAAATAGACATTTCAACAGGATTCTTCACCTAGTGTATTCTGTTAAATAATTTTGAATTCAGAATTTCAGAGATATTATGTCAGGAAGTGCATGACTTTAAGCATATACCAGGAACTGCACACCGTGACGTTCTTCGTGATTGTGTGGGTGTTGAAGAATGGTGCAAGATTTCTTAGCTTCCAATTTCACGTAGCCTTGAAAGACTTGACTAAACAAGCAGGTCAGCACCGAAATGAAAAACAAACGAAAATTAATTTCAGTGCTAAAATTCGTGTTTGGGTGAGACGTAATACCTGTTTTAAAGGAGGTAAGGGATTTAGGCGGCTGATTGGGAATGGGTTTGCAAAATCTTGCACAATGGTGAAAATGGATTTACTTTTTATAACAAGTATACAAGCAGTGTACACTTTTACAGGCCACGTGGAATGGATGCGAATTTTGTATTGGTTGGGATTTTTTTTTATTGATGGTGCCTTCTTGTTGACGGTAGATTTGGGCTTGACAGTATATTGACAACGCAAAATCTAGGAATTCACGATTCATTCACATTTGATAACCAGTGCCAACTCTTAATCAAGCATTGATACTAAATTTTGTGAATGCTTTTCTGGTAAACAAACAACAGGGCAAACAAAAACAGGATAGCTGACATTCGTCAATCCTTGTTTACACGAAAACCCCAGTAAAAACAGGGCTCGAATACATTACTCCAACCACGCTTAATTCAAAATTTCCATTGTGCAAATACACGAACACGGACTAATTAAATTAACCCGGCTTAAGCACAGGTGTTGACCATCTGCCATATGTGCCAGATTCGATTACTTGGTTATTCGCTGATCTCCAAGCCCCCAGTTCTTCCCCTAAATTTGTGAAGTTGGTGGCATCTCCTTGCAACTACAGGTCCCACTTTTACAGTCGTTAATTTTATTATTAAGACCAGTTAATTTTCACAAAACTGTGCCGGAAATATCAACGAGTTTAACGTCTGGAAAGGCACATTATCCGAAAGAAAACATGCGAGTCTAGGCAGACTGAAAAGCTTCAGTTTTTGGCTTTTGTTGAATTCCTTCGGAGTGTGCCTTTACGATGGTGTGGGTGGAGACGAAAAATAGGGAGGGTCTTTCACCTCAATCATAAGCCTTTTTACAATAAAGGCGGTGGGACAAAAACTTGGGTGTTGGGGAGGGTTTATTTGGGGTAATAGCTGTCAGGAAGCAGGCAGGGCATAAGCACTTTGAAATTATCAACGACAAGTACACACGACCAGCTTAAAGTACTTGAAATCTCTAGAACTTGTAAGTAAAGGGTCCTCTTAATTAAGAGACGTCTGCATCACCCAAGCAGGGATTTCTTTTACAATAACATTCAGAATTTTTTTTTCGGGCAGTCGCAGTTACCGTGTATGCTTACCATTAAGGCATGTCACGAAATCATATGAGATTGGACCTAAGCCTAATACAGACTACCTTCACATATTTTTTTTAAAATGCTGAACCTAGATCATTCTCTTTCAAGCCGAGGATCACCTTTTAAAACGTCTTAGCACTGTATAGAATGTATAAAACAAACAACAGATGCGGCACACGATTTATTAATGAACTTTGTCGAATGGCAAATAAACAACGCCTGCAATGCAATAAGTGGCGTTTCTTTCGATTTGACGTCAAAACTATTTTTTCCCGTTTTGCGAGAGACCGGTTTACAATAGTGGTTCACGTAAACACAATCAACCTTTTAATAGTGTGAAAAATGAAATAAACCGGCTAAAGTTGTTTGATGGTCAAGCCAAATACCTAAGACTAGAATACTTTGGCATTGGCACCATTGACTAGAACGTAAAAGAACGCACAAAAAAAGACGACCTACCTCACCACTGACGGCAGCCGGTGAATTTTCGATGATGTCATAGATTATAGGAGGGAATTCCGATCCGGATCCTCCCAAAATCGAGAATCCGAATCCATAGGAATCACTTCTTTTTAATTGAACACACTTCTCTTCATTCGCCATCATCACCGACATTTTAATAGCCAGACGCCATGCTTACAACTGTTCGTAGGCTGCTAGGACAGGCAGCGCCCTAAGCGGTCATTTTAGGCGATACAAGCATTACCCATGATGCAAAGCGAATTCAAAAGCAATCGGTATTGTCGGACATGTTTATTTGATTTTCCTCAATTATTGGTTTAATTATACATATATTTATTTTGTGCTCTAATAAGCAAGCCTTTCGCGCATATCGAATGTGTTTAAATATGCGCTTGGCAACGTGGGAAGCTAATCGAGTGCAACATATTGCATAAAGTGGACAAGCATTATTTCGTGTAGAATTATGGTAAAACGTTTGATAGCCATTTTCAAATCGACCGTCCAGAAAGCATAACTAGTGATAAAAGCATAAAATCAAATTATATGTATCATTTTTTTGTCATTACTACTTGTTGATTTCCCCATTGTATCGGAGTTAAATAAGGTCAAAAAATTGGTGAGACGGAAGAGGGTTGTACGACGTTTTATGACCGAATTGTCATTCATGAAAAATTTATAATAAAATACGCACACTATAATGTGTTTACAGATACTGTTTTGTCTCTATCTTGTCTATATTCGGATAAATTTGTTGTTTCGGAAGCCTCACGGCTGTCAGATTCTTGTTTGATCAACACTTGTGGTCATCAGAAGGCCAAAAATTTATTATTTTTCTTCTATTCAATTCAATTCTTTACCCTGCAGTCAGCATTCATCATGCCATGTGGCAGGGCGCAAAGTGCCAGATTAAAGGGAAAATTATACGGTCGTGGCCGAATTTTTGAGGAAGTATCCCGGCATCTGCATATAAGTGTCTATATTTGCGATTACGGTAGGTTGTGGGAAACCACGAAAAACCACAGCCAGGATAGCCGACCGGGGTTCGAACCTAGGTCTCCCGAATCTAAGCGTAACCACTTAGCTAACCTTTTTATAGTATTCCATCAAAAAATATTCCATCAAAAAATACATGTCGTGAAATTACCTTATTGCCGAAATTGAGCGCAAAATCTGCGTTTGAAAATGTGTGAAATTTGCCAGGTGCAATACTGGTCATCTTAAAGTTTTTGCATGTTTTTTTACATCGTTACCCAAAAATGTGTTGAAAAACTTGAATTATGCGTTGCATATGTGTGACAATTGTGCTTTTAAAATCTCGTGGTGGGTATACTACAGAGGTTTTCTGTGCAAAAAAGAATCGCGCAATTTTCTAATGATTGTTTTTGTAATAGTTTCAAAAATTTCGAGAAACGTAAGGACACTCATTCCAAGGTATAATCCTAATGCTCCCCCAATGTCGCTGAAAAGTGACGGTAAATTATAGGCACGGACTTGTTTTATGACTTCGGTTTCGGGTCGGCTTGGAAATACATCAATTATTGAAAGGTTCATGCTTAAATGAGGAATTGTTTGTCTTGAATCAGGTTGGACGTCAATTGCTGAATCAAAACATGAATTTCCACAAATACACTGACTTTTATCATAATGAAAAATAGCAGGTGATGGATAAACATCATAGATCTCTTCTAACTGCTTTCCAGTACAGCATGGGAAAGAAGGTACAGTTTCCATAAAAGGCAGCCTAAAATTTAGGAAAATAGCATAAATTGTATGAAAGTAGTTAACAAAAAATAAGCTTAGTATACCATTTTAATGGCTTAGTTTAATATTAAAATAAATGAAATTTGCATCTTGCTTCCTATAATTTTGAATAACGGTTGCATTCAAATACGTACTTGCATCTAGTTCCATTTAACAGTGCCACGTCATAACATCGATTCTCACATTCCTTGACTATATGTGCCGGTAGACATGGGTGACTTGGCGTGTCTTCATAATGATACTTAACAAACATAAGCAATGTTACTGATAATGCCTTTTTAATTAATTTAATTTCTAATATGAAAAAAATATATAACCTTCTTTTGCCAGTACATCAACGTTGTTTGAGATCCTTTATAGAGAATGCTTCCTTGTGGGAAGATGTCATAGTTGACGTTAACACTATCATCGTGCAGTAATATCTTAAACCATAAATTATATTAAAATTAGGTTTTAGCTTTTAAAAGTTAATTTTATAAATTATTTAAATTTAATCCTGCATAATTATTATAATTACTTTCCATCTCATATGCTCCATTTTAGTACTTTTAGGAAGGTGTGATGCTTCTCTAATAGTCAGTTGTATTGCAGATGAACGTCCATGATGATACTTCACATTTTTTCCTTATATAAAATTTTCTGTTTTTCTAATTGCATTATTTAAATTTATTATGGCAGATAATGTAATATATTTAACTCACCCAAATCCAGAATGTGACATCTGCCTAAAATTGTGTACTTGACTTTCCAGAATTTTGGAGAATTGCATTCCTCATTTCCATATGTACACTGTCATAAAAAAAAATTCAATGCATGATTTTATACTTTATAATTGTTAAGCTTGAACAAGGCTTACTTTTTCAAGAAATGCATCCAACTCCTCTCCAGATATATTCCACAATTCCTCTAAAGTCATATTGCCAAATGTAACTAGATCTGTGAATGTATCCCGGTTAATATCTTTCAATGCTTTCAAAATTGCAGTGCTATAAAATCCATGATGACTGCAAATGCATATTTTTGGGAATTTCAATTCATCATAGTTCTTCTCTATGCTCAGCGTCATAGAAACTGGATATGTGAGATAATACCGAACTCTTTCAGAAATTTGGGCAATAGATAAGCAAAAGCAACACAGAAAAATCAGAAACCAAATTTTGTTTCGAAAACCTGACTTTTTTGGGTCCATAAAACTTCGAAATCCTGGTAAACTTAGAGCAGGATATCCATTCTGAATTTCAGTTTTCGGATGAGCCCATGAAATTTAAACTCGCTCATTAGTACCACGATGGCGGTTTTGAATCGACATCATGGAACTGCAAGTACATGAACTTGTTTAGTTCTACTTTTGTTATGAAAGTATTGGCAATCTAGCTGGTCACAGCTTTATACAATATAAAATCAATAATCATCTATTAAAACAATTACAATTGATTTCAATTACATTTTTGGAACACAATAATACTATATAACATCAATTTTTCATACTAAGTGATTAATTTTCTAAGCACTTGTAATCATTTCAATAAAAAATATAATATCAAACATTAAGTGCATGATCAGGTTGCCCTCCAAAATTTTTCATAATCATTAGGGGCGGATCCATGAATTTGTCATGGCTGTACAGCAATTCTATAGTATGACCCTAATTGCATGGCTCTTTTCTTTGGAACTACTTTACATCATAAAACTTGGGAAGTGATAATGAATTTGGTAAAAATGTTCTGAAGCTTTGACGAATTAAAACACATGTAGAAATTATAAATTCTTGGTGATTTTAGTCTAGAGATTTTCAGAATTTATTATCTGGCCAAATATTCTTTGATCGCAACCAAATGATGTTTTTGTGCTTAAATGTTCCGATAATAAGTTTAATTTGTAGGTATATAATGACTATACTCCTATGTTATTTATTCTTCTTAACGTACAGTTGTATGAATTATGAGTTGTATGGGTTGTTGCATGATATAAAAAATTATAGAATTAGCCGTATAAAACGTGAAACATCAACTATTTACATAATACATATTATACGTTTGCACATATTTAAACGATGTATATAATGCTAGGTCCTTCTACATATTTTTTTATATTTATTGTTTGTTTTACTTTACTCAATCAATTCTAGAAAATATATAAATGCCTATATTGTTTTAATTCCTGAATTTATTTTTTTCCTTTCTAGTTTGATATCGTTTTGTTTTATTATACATGTACATTATTTTTGATATATTTAGGCTACATGTATAAGACATATTCATGTAAAAAAGAAATTATGAAGTTTTGGAACTAAACCCCCATTTTACACATATTCAAGCCAATTTGTTCCAAAATTGTAAACATGTAAATTATATCTATGATAATATTGCCAAATTTCTGATTATAATTTAGGCTCGTATTTATTTTTATTTATTAAATGTTCAATCGATAGCCTTTTGTTTTCCAAGCAGTGATGAATGATGGGTATTATTGTTGTAATAACCATGATGCATTGCATTGCTCAATGAATGATATGTCAAAGGTTATGCAAGTGCCGATATAATCTCATAGCATTATGTTTGTCGCTCAGTATGATTTTGTTTCCACCCACAAAAATATTTTAAGTTTTAAGAATGGGGAAAGGTTTCTGGAATTCGACGGAATACACCGAAATGGCTGGATTTATGTTATTAACGAAAATTTGCAAACCGGTTATGTCCCCATGACGTACATCAAATCAAGCGTGGTAATAATCAAAATCTATAATATGTTTGTATATGTAATGCAGGGCGGGGCGGGACACGCATTTGCTGATTTAGGAATTTATTAATTCATTAAATTGCGTTTAGGATGTGATCAATAATGAAAGGGAAACGTCATTTGTTGAGCAGCTGATCACCAAGGCAGAGCATACTGGACGAGAAACTGAAAATGTGAAGGAGAAGGAGAGGTGTAAAAAGTAAGGACATTCCTATACTTGTTCTACAGCAAGTGTGGGACGTCTTACCTAATAATGGAACGTTTTCATGTTTGACAGGATTGTAAAACAGCTTCAAAATAACGCCAATATCAAGGATCAGTTAATTGATGGTATGATGTTCTTTTAAATATTATAATTATTAAGCTAACATATCATATTTCGGATATATGTTAGCTAAATTCTGCAACTATACATAGTACCAATGTAATTTGCCGTCATTAATTAATTATAGATTTATTTTTACAGAAGATAATTGTATAAAACCAGAGGCAGCTGAAATCCAGGACCAGGACATTCAAAATTGTCAAAATTCTGTACCCGATTCACCTGAAAGCATAAGGCCTACTCAAGAATTGAACGACATTCCCCCACCAATAGCTAAAGTAGAGGAGACATCCATTTCCAAATTACTTGGCTGTGAATTGATAGAACATGTACATTGTGATACTGGATTGGGGCACAAACAAGCTCGTTTGGCAGTCGAGTCCACTTTAGAATTTTTAATTATGAAAGTGCCGAGTATCAAATCTACGGCATTGGCAATTTTGACGTCGATTAAAGGGACATCTGTACGTATAAACACCAAATGCATCCTCATTTCAAATCACCGACACTTGAGAAAAGTTGTGGTTACCATTAAAATTTATATTTTTCATTTATAGCCAACTGGGGAAGCATTAGAGAATGCTCATGATTGGCAACGCCTCCGATGTATTTTTTCGACTATTTTAGATGTTAAAAGTGATGTTGAGCAATTGAATTGGGCACTATACGAGGATCAACACATAATTAGTGAATTTTTAGAGGAATTACTGAGTTTGTTGGTAAGTTTCTTTTTAATACTTACCTTTACCTTATATTTTGTGAGATAAATAACAAGCTGTGAAATCGTCTTTTTATGATTATTTTTCAGACTGATGGAGATCCTGTGGTTTGCAAGCATTTTTTGCAGAAAGACCAGTATCGGAATGTTGAAGCACTTGTACAGTATTTTCAAATGGTATGAAATATAATATGTAATTGGTCATTTGAATATCAAAATGTAGTGTACACATTTAAGATGTTTCCTCATTCAAATTTTGATGATTTCAGGAAGTCAGAGGAGGGATTCGGCAGGTGCTATTAAAGGTTTTTGCTGCTCTATGCTCTTTGGACCGCTTAAGCATCACGGTTTTAGTTAATTCTGATTTGCCTTTGCTCCTTGCAAGAGATATCCAAGATTCCAAACAAGGTATGCAGCAAGTATTTTCATTAACCCAGTTAACGACAAAAAGAATATCAAAATTTCGTTCTGGCTGTTTATTGAAGAAAATACAAGTAGAGAACTTGCCTTGACATTGATATCCAAAACTTGTCATAATAATTTAAGGTTTCTAGTATTATCTATATATAGAAAATTATAATTAATCCAAAAGTTATTTGAACTTAAACATGTTAAGTTAATTAACTCGATGGTTTTTAAATATTTCCAGATCCACAAAAATTGGTTTATTCCTGCCTCGTTCTTACAATGCTGATGTGGACTGGGGAGAGCATGCCATTAAGTCATTATGGTAAGTATACATTCATATCTTGGAAATAAACTTGTATTGCAATGTGTTCTCTCTGTTCATGTTATTTTATTCACTTTTTTCAGACACGTTGAACGTGAATTTTATAAATTTCCTTTTGGATATAATGGACGATTGTTCCTCGGAAGAAGCGGAACAGATTGCTGATAGTTGCACCGAATTGTTGCTTGCGTTTAATATTCAATTTAAAACTTCCAATGAAAATATTATTATGCAAGCATTGACTGATCGGAGTACAGCTGAAGAATTTCTTAGGAAGTTAATTGTGTTAGCTAATCGAGAAGGTGATTCTCATTATCTTACTGTCTATTTTTGAAGTAATCTCCACGCACTCACTAATTATATTTTTAGATGATCCTGTCGGTTCAATGTTCGAGCATTCCGAGCCACCACCGAATTCGGTTCATAAAATGCTTCTTGATATATTCAGTCAAGAAGGAACAGCTAATTTATTTTATACAAATGATCTGAAAGTTTTTATTGAAATTGTCGTTAGAAAGCTGTTGGATTTGTCACCCGATGATAAGGTGAGAAAAACTTTTTCAAGTACATACAATTATAAACTAATACGAGCATATCAAATTCGATCATTGTTGTATTATTGCCAATTTTATTTTCTAGGTCCAATTGGCTTATCTACGCCTCGCATGTAACATCATTTGCAATACTAATTATGCAGAACACTGCCATTGCCAAGATGAATTCCAGCAGTCCTTTCTTAAAATTTTACAAGAAGATGCAGCTAGTCCAGAGGAAAGTAAGGGCATAGTTCGACAACTATATACGAAATTTCCTGACTTATTTCACGAATGATATGTGATCAAAACCACATTTACAATGCCCGGTACAACTTGGTTTTGATATGGATTGGTAATGGTCATAACTGTTTGGTATTGTAAATCCTGCTAATAAGCAGCTATCCATTGAGTAGGTCACACAAATTTGCTTATAATTGCTCACTGAAATTATCTTATCGATTTTTATCCGAATTCTGATAAATTGCTTGTTACGGAATTTCAGAGGTGAAAGGTTTTTGTTTGCCTAATACTATAGAGGAATGGTTCAGAGGAATGCCTCAGGAATGTTTGAATGAAGTTTTACAATTGGCCCCGTTCAATCTTCAGTAAAAATTATTCACTTTTTATTCCATCCTTGATAAGATAGGTTCAGTGAATACACCTATGTGTTAACTGAAGAATATGAATGTCTAGTTTCCTGTGCTTGCTTTCTTGAAACTCTTGCACTCATACTTTTTGAGAATTCATTGCTAAACACAAAGTAAAATTTCTTTAGTTTTTGTGAATAAGGAACCCTTTCATTCCAAGTTAACATTCTACAGGTAATGCCTATATACCTCTTTTCACTCAATATCCCAGTTTGAGATGCAAACAAAAGTACACAAATTAAAATTCCATAAAGTTAAGCCGTATCTTTGGCAACAGTATTTAACATAAAAATTCAGAAATGATCAACAATGGTGAAGTGGTCTTATTGCTTGGTTGGCAAGCGGTCATTGCTTGTAATCTCTATCACGGTATAGCAATCATACTCATGCAAATTACTTGCAAAATACAATATAATAGCATAATGTTGATTACTCTTAAATAATGGCATTTTTATTGCAAACAAAAAAAAAACGATTACGATAGGAATATACTCGGATGAAAAGCAGTTTTATCTGCACACGTCCCAAATAGCTGTAATGATACGCTTAAATATTTCAATACAGAGAACAAGTTTTAAGCATAGAACAAACTATCAATAGGAATGTATGCATTAAGTTCTGTAAAATTCCTTAATTTTTATATGCAAATATGAATGTCATGCAATTGTATATAAAACATAGATCTAGCTGTTATATACACATTTTATTTTCTGTAAAAAATGGTAATACGATTTTACATCATGTTAAGAGAATTTTATTTACAGTATGCTCATACAGCGATTCATTAAACTTCTGCAATTCCTCTATTTGCTTCAACATGTCTTGTATGTCAACTTCTTCCTACGAATTACAATTACACATTGTTATTTACACATGCCGTGATGTAGGAATACAGCAGTTTTGCAAGTTATTTTTTTCTACTTACATTATACTTCAGTAATGATTTTGCCTCTTCGAAATTTTCTGAAGATGTAGGCTATAAATAAAAGCAAAAAGTATTTAAATATACACCAAACTCACCAATATTATAACAAAAATGATCTTAACAGTTACGCACCTCCCATTGGGCTTTCATAGACACACAAGCAGTGTGCTCCCAAGTACCATCTGGGTTATCAGAACCACACAAAAAGCTTTTGAAGTTATCAACGCATAATACTGGTGGGGATTGCATGTTTAGCCCAGTAAATAGCTTGACATTAGTGATTGGCCCTAGAAATATTTTTTTGTTTGTTAATTACCGGATTGCAAAAAATTATGCAATGAACTGAAGCAACTGAAAATTCGAACCTTTATGGGTCAAACTTCTAATGCACTGTTTACTCGGAATATCCCAAATTTTAACCGAGTTATCTTCTGACCCAGAAATTAGAGACTGTCCATCCATTGATAGTGTTAGACAAGTAACTGCTTTGCTAAATAGAGAAAAAATAAACTTTATTTTTACTGACTCCATGTCAGTTTTGAAATTTTGAAATGGCTTAAAGAAAATGCTACCTATGGCCAGAGAAAATATTTTCCTTGTAATTACTTGATGAAAAATGGCACTCGACTGTTGGAGGCTGTAAAGAAATGTTGCCATCAGAATTCGGGTTATATTTTTAAAATTGAAGAAAGACTGAATTAATTAGACTCAACATCAATAATGAAAACTCACAGGGTCCAAAAGATTGACTTGAAAAATGCGTCCATCGCTACCACCAGCATATATAAAAAATTCTGGCAGATCCATGACAACAGACATTAGACTCACTTCCATGATCACAGTTATTAAAAGCTGACCATTTCTTAAGCTGTACAACTGGAAGAAAATTATAATTGCTTAAAGTTGTTTGTTGCCATTTGTCATATTAGCTGGAGTTGATACTTACTCTAAGTGTGTGGTCCAGGGAAACTGTGACCACCCTAGCTCTTCTTCCTCCTTTGCCAATGTGAACGTCTGTTACGGGCAATGAGTGGTGAGACCAAGTATAATGTGGCGTATTGTCCACAGTGTTCAACATTCTATTTATTAAAAAAAAATCATAATTTAGAATTTACAAAATATACAGAACATTTACGATAATGCAGTTGATATCAAACTTACCTTGATATTCTGCACACAAATACAAGGTTATCTTCACCAGCAGATATAAAAAAGGACCCATCATCTGTTGTTTTTAGACACGTCACAGGCTGGTAATGATGTGTCACAACATTTAAGAGTTCTCCTGTGCTAACCTGATATAACAATACAAATAAATTACGTGCCATTTGTTTCATTGTGTTTGAATAAAACCAGAGGCTCGTTTCTTTATTGATTTTTTTGGCTTTACTATTGAAGGTCAGCATTGATTAATGAGAACATCGTGGCAGAGTACTTCAATGCTCTGTACTATACATATGTACAACTTGCACCTTTCTCAATAGACATGAACATCCCTACTACCAAAATAGCTCCTTGTCCTACCCTATCTTCCTATTGTTATTGTATACTACATATATGTATCCAAGGTGTCCTTTGCCTGCATGCCTATTCCCCAATGTCCCAAAACGATCTCATACTGCTACTCATGTGAGTTTGTGGAGGAGCCCTAGCTTCTCCCAGGTAGGTGGGATAATTAATGAGCTACCTGGGTGTATATGCAGGTTGTCTGTATGAGTCAATCAGTACATTTTCCGTTTTCTAAATTTACCTGCCAAATATGTACTTTTTCAGCAATAGAAGCAATACAGAAAGTACCACATGGGGTGACTGTCAATGCACCAATTATCCCTGGAGTAACACTTTTTATCAGAGGTTGATCCTAAAATACAAATTACAAATTATAAAATATATAAATTAAAAAATGATGAATCACAAGAATTCAGAATAACTGGAATACCTTTTTTTGGAATGCCCAAATATTTATTATCGGCTTGCCAACTTCAGCACTGATGAGATAGTCTTTTCCAATGGTTGACATTGTGTGCGAATTGCTACATTTGCCACCTTTAATGGTGCTTAAAGACGTACCAGTGGTGAAATCCCAAACGCAGCAATTCCACAACTGTCCATTACTCTCAGAAGTTAACAGGAGTTCTTTATTTTCCATGACTTTAAATGCAAAAGAAACTTTCTTTGAATAAGCGAAGCACGTGCCTTCTCTATAGCAGCCGAATTTTCAAAGTTTCTGAGCGCAAGTGCAAATCGAATTTACTTGTTCGCTTTTCGAATTGCACTTTAAAACGACAACACTAATTCCAAAAGACTCCACGTGCTTCGGAACTGTGCTACGAAAATATTTTACGAAAATGACCAAAAAAGAGCGAGATGCTGGTAAATCCGTTAGTCCAAAAACGGTCAGGTTTTCTTTGCAAAAGCCTGGGAAGATTTCTGCTGGAAAAAAAGATGCGACTAAAATTGGAAAATCCCCTAAATCCAAATTTCAAAAACGTCTTTCAGGACCTGGTAAACTCGCCGCACAAGTAAGCCTACATATGATTTTTCATAGTCTAGTTGTGACATTCGTTACATTTAATTCACCAATATTGTTGGATTATATTTACCTATAAAACACTGATTAATTAATTTTCTTTTAAAATAATTAATATAGGAGTCGGGAAAGAAAATCGCTAAAATCAAAGTTGTGGAATGTAGTCCTGCAGCTGGTTCTGGCAAAAACAAAACCAAGAAAATGATCGACGAAGCTACAAGTGATACACCAAAGCAACAGAAAAAGGTAGCATCGAGTGGAAAACGAGCTCATGAAGACGATAAAACTGCATCAGGTTAGTCACTATAAATTGCCATTTGGTTAATGATAGAGACTTATTAAGAATATGTTGGGCATATGAAGAAACCTAGGTCAATCATAGCTTTGAATACACATGGCACTCGTTGATTGTTTTTGTATGAGTTTGTGTATGGTTTGATCTTGTGTATAATGATGATCAAACCTTGGACCAAGGTCCAAGGTTTGATCATCATTATAATCATAAATGCAAATTGTCATAATGGTGCACAGCCTATGAATTGGTCTACGGATCATATGATTGTGTGCAACTTGCATTGCGATGATTATATTGTAGCATCAATTCAAATAGCATTAACCAGCAAAATGTGTACAATTTTCATCATGCTAAATTTTATGAGCATCAGTGTCTCTAAAGCATTACTTTCCATTTTTTAGAACCATCAGATAAGAAGCCGAAACTGGAAGAAATGAAAAAGAAAGAAAGAAAGATTGTGAGAAAAAGTCAGAGGAATAATTATGAATTATCCAAAAAGGCAAAACATCTCTGGGAAACCATGCGACGGTAACATATTTTTTATTTCTTTTCCCAAATTTAGAAGCACGCTCGTAATTGTAATAATTTTTTTTAAATTGTAGAGAAGATTGTCCAAAGCAAACACAATTGGATTTATCGCAGGAATTATACAATCTAATCAAAGATAACATCAAAGAAGTTAGTTACAAATATTTATTTTCAATATTTTGATATGGCAAAAATCGAAGGCGTTCTTTGTTTACATATATATACATACATTTAAGGACATTAAGTTTATGACTTTTTCTAATTTTTTTTTAAAAATTCGAATATGCATAGACAGTAAATGACATGTATGGTAAAATTTGTATTGAGTTAACGTGCATTACATTTAACTAATGTTTTCAATGTTTAATATAGCTCGCATACGCTCATGATACAGCACGTGTTATTGAATGCCTTATTTTACTGGGAAGTGAACAAATAAAGAATGACTTGTATGATGCACTGAAAGGTGAGTTTAATATGTCAAAACCTCAAAGTTTTACCTCAAGATTACCTGAATGCCTTAGGTCATTTGCTTAATTAGAATTAGGAAAATTATCTTTAATCCATAGATGCTCATTAACTGGCATATATGTATAATTCTGTATTTAAATTTGACCAGTTAATTATTTATTGCAATCCAATTTTCAATGAATTTCATATACTATAAAATATAAATGGTGTTTGGAAATACACTTTAAATACTCAGGTTTTTTAAATAATTTTAGGCCTAAATAAATCGTGACTGAAGGGGTTAGGAAACCTTAATTTTGGTATCCAATCTGTCTCTTTTGCTATAATGAAATTTGATGAGATACTGTTTGCTTCAGCAAAATCCAGATTACAGACCAAATACTTACTTTCATTCCATTCCACTATTCCCATTTAGATGACATATGCTTACTTATGAAATCCAAGTATGCTAAACACATTGTGACGAAAATGTTAAAACATGGGTAAGATATTTATATTTGTTTTCATGTCTGCTTAGATTTTATTATTGGTTGTTCATTCAACAATTTTTTTATAGTTCTAAAGAGCATAGAAACGATATCATCAAAGCAATGTATGGCAAGGTCGCAAAGCTAATCCGTCATAGTGTAAGTGAATTATTCGTCTTGTGAAAATGGCTATTTAGAAATCACGCGTGCTAACAAATTTTTGTATAAACAGGAAGCAGCAAATGTGGTTGAATTTGCATATAATGAATTTGCAAATGCACAGCAGAGAGCTTGCTTGACTGAAGAATTTTATGGTCCCACCTTTGCTCTTTTTAAAGTGAGTAAAAACTTTGTTATAAGAACAGCCTACATTGTCTCGATATATGCTTAAAACAAATTGCCTGATAATATTTTTAGGACCATCAGTTAAAAAATCTGACAAAAGTTCTTGCTGAGGAACCATTTCAAAAAGATGGGATCCTTGCACATATGAAAGAAACTCTTAATGCAGTAGTTGACAAGTAAGTTTTTTTTTGGAGACTGCTAGTTTACAAGATTATTAAATAATGCTAATGTATCGTGCTATTAAATTTAAATTGTTAGGTCTGTTATAAAGCACAGCTTAATACATCATGTCTTGCTGGAATATTTAACACATTGTAATCCACGGGATAGATCGGTAAGAATAAATAGCAATATTTTGTTTTGCAAAGAAGTATTTAGAAAAAAAAAAGTATCTAGATATAAATGTCTTTGTTTGTAGGAAATGATTGAATCCCTTCGAGAACATGTTGTGGAGATATTGCACACCAAGAATGGCGCACGAGTTGGCATGCAATGTATCTATCACGGAACAGCAAAAGTAGGTTTTTAAAATAAGCTCGTGGGTTTGAGTGTGTAATAAAAACCAAGTACTAAATAATTGTTTTCATTCAGGACAGAAAAATAATTATCAAAAGTATGAAAGGTCATGTTTACAAAATCTGTATCGAGCAAGATGGGCTTATGGTTCTCCTAGCAATTTTTGACTTTGTGGATGACACAAAGCTAGTGCAGCAGGTCATTATTGAGGTAACAAAAATAATTTTATCAACATTAAGGTGTTTCATCTAAGAATAATTTCTAATAAGTTTATTATTTTTCTATTTTAAGGAGTTAATGAAAAAGGCAGACGAGTTGGCTTTCCATCAGCATGGAAGAAAGGTTTTACTTTATTTGGTTGCGCCTAGAAACAAGCTGTATTTTCATCCTCAGTTTACCCGCATTTTGGAGCAAGGCGATCATAATTTAACAAGGTTAGTATTATTTTTTTATAATTCTTGTCTAAGGTACATTAGGTGTAGTTCAAATGTGTTTTAGTATTATTACTAAGTGGTTGATTAATGCAAAATGAAGTTATCGTGTCAAAACGATTGCAAAATTATATTGGGGGAGATTTTGTTGAAATTGTTATTTAAATTTGGAGGTTTCTTGATGGAGAATTTAATGTATTTTTCAAATAATTGTGTTCAATTTATTTCTCTGAAGCTTTGAAGTCTTTAAAAATGTTTATTCGTTTATTTCTCTCCTAGTAAAAAAGCCTGCGATGTTCGACGTCAGGAGCACCTGAAATTTGTTTCTGCTAGCTTACTAAAACTAGTTGCTGATAATACCGAGAAGATGATTTTCTGCTGTTCTGCCAGTGTTGTTGCTCAGGCAATATTGATCCATTGCATTGGTAGGTTGAAACTGTTTGTGTTTTATGTATACTGCTTTAAGTGTGTAAATATTTAATTGTTGTTGAATGATTTTAATACTTAATTTTTGATCGAAAGGTGATCCATTACCAGCATTTGAAAAAATTGCCGAAATTGCTGAAAGGCCTTATGATGCCGAGGACAAGTCGAGTACGCATATCATAGAGCATACGGCTGGGCATATGCTTCTCAAACGTTTGTTGCAGAATGACAAATTAAAGGCGAAAGAAACGGATTCAGGTATCTAGATCTTTGTTTACTAAGTAGGGTAAAATTTATCGAATTTTTGTACGAATTGTTTTTTTTTTAAACATTAGTGTTGTTCAGTCGAGTGTTACTCGATTTGATGCCATCGACGATCTTACCATCATGGATTGATTGCAACCGAGGATGCTTTACAATTCTTATGTATGTTATTCATTCTTTGGTCGCCTTTTTATTAATTTGTAACTGTCTTGTAATTATGTTTCCTCTTGTTCTTAGGCTTTTGGAAACTGAAATTCCTTCAGTGGTTATGGTAGTAAAAACGTTTTTGAAGACTTCAGTGAAGAAAATACACTCACTTAAGCTGAAATTAAAAGGGGCAGAATTATTATATGCAGCATTAGTGAAGGATAAGTAAAAAGGTACAGAAAATGTTTTTTTTTTTTTTGGCTATACAACACAAATTCTTGCAGAAAACTAATGTTATGTATAGCTCATGCTCATAAATGTATTTTAACGTTTATGGTGATGTCTCTGCATTCCTGAGGGTTTTATTTGGAACGGTAACTTGTAAAGAAAACTTGTTTTCACAAATTAATTTTAAGCTATCCATGTATTTTTCCCAAAAATTTGAAAAGCATTTGTAAAACTTTTTCTTTCTTTGTTTTGAAAATAAAATAGATAAGTGAAAGCTTCTAAAACAAAGACATCTTTTTCCATTTGAAAGACAAATGTCATTCTTCTGTTAGCTTTTGTTAAATGAACACCTGCAGACATTAACTATGAACGAGAAATACAGCATTAAAATAATTTTGTTTTACTTTTGTATACGAAAGTTACTTCAAAGTATTCCTTGTTACGTTTTAAATTCACCCACCTATTACTAAAATTTCCATTTAAACACATGGTGCATGTGTATAAGCTGGATATTACATTAAATCTGAAAACTATAATTAAAAGGCGACACAACACTAGATACTAAATATACAAACTTTATTTCAATTATTCTGAAATGCAATTCATTAGTTGCATCCTAATATCAATTACAAAAAAAAAATGCATGAGCCCTTTTAAATTAAATGACTATTGTATGCACCAATTAGTGGCATAAATTAACAGGGCTCTGGAAAAAAAACGAGTAAAATTATTACTGTACCCTTTTGATCGATATAAAAACCTACGTAATATATTGGGCCAAATCTCACCACAAATAAAACTAGGGGCCCATTTTCATCCACACAATATGAAAAGGAGGTTCAGATATTTAGGCCAGTTAACTGAGTTATTAACAGTCGTTTACTTGTAGAATAAGACCAAGAAGTTAATCTGAATTTGAAGAATAGCGTGCTCTGGAATTTACTTTGAATTTTTTCGAGATAAAAACTGATATTGAAACGTGGCAAATATGCAAAATTTCACTCTCAAATTCAATAATATATTAAGAAATTATAAGAATTCACCCAAATTTACAAGCATCCTTTAGTGGTTTCAAACCTGATTGCTAAATTGGTAACAAGCATGCATTGTTCTACCAAAATTATATCGACAACAAACTTCCTCTTCACCGACATATGCATAGCAATCTCAATAAAATGTCTTTTCCGTTAAAAATCACTTTAAAAAAAACTACCGACATATGACCTATGAGGCTAGGCCACTATCACAAAGTTTGCCTTAAAGCTCACGTAACAAAAATCATTGGCTGCAAACTTGTTTCTAGTTTCTATTTACGTTGCAAGCAAATGCTTTCAATTCTATAGGAGTGAGTCATGGCGCTCACTGTTGAATAGAAAAGGGTTTCTGCCATGATCATCTTCAAATTTGTCCGAGACTGCTAAACTGCAAGCTTGGTCGTCGTCATTACAGTAGGCCGTGCCATATGTGGCTATTCCATTGACAGAGTTCAAAGGCGCATATGGGGGTTCTATGATGCCTTCAGAAGTTGTAGGTGGCGGAACAAAATCTGGAAGAACTTCTCTCGAAGTGGAAGCACGTGGAACCTGGCGTAAATGTGCAACGCCAGCATCGGAACTTTCATCGTTGGGAGTGAGTATATCCCCATTCATGGACCCAAGTGCATTGCCATTCCATTCAACGCGCAACTCCAAGCGGTTTTCGTGAATTTTCTCGTAACCGGGATCGGAGTTCGGCAACTCGTCGCACTCCCTCACTTTTTCGTACGTGTTCTGCGAGAGACGTTTGACTTGTTCGTAACCAGGCTCAGACGATTCCTCGTCACTTTGTTCGCTTGTGGTTTTGACTTTTTCGTAGTTGGGGTCGTCGTCGGGGCGGCTGATTTTCTCATAAAACGGATCGTTTGTTTCCTCCCGAGCTGGGATCTGCCAGTACGTGTTTTCTCCCGGTGTTGTTTTGCCCTTCCCGTTATTGCTTGCATAATCGACACGCTCATAATTTGGATATGTTTGCTGATAAGACATGGTGGGCACTTTTTCGTATCCCGGCTCGTTGTCTTCATCCGAATTACACGTGTAGCCATCTGGTATCGTTTCGTAGTCCCCAAATCGTTTGCTCTCTGGCACGATTTCGTAGCCAGGATCGCTTCCGTTTTGATTATCCCTAGAATTTAATGTGCCGATTGGACGAATCAACTGTTCCATGGTATGAGGTTCCTGCACTCTAGGCACAGTTGTCCGCATAGGTGAATCTGGAATCTTTTCATAGTTTGGATCGTCCTTGCTAGAAGATCGGCGGATGCGAGTATTTCCTTTTGCTGACTTGGAATCGGTATTGTCTTTTCGAGCACTGGTTAAATTTGACTCGTGATGGGATGGTTCGTGCCCGTTGGCGGTCTGCTTGGGCCGGGCTCCGGTCGACTTTAAAGGGTCTTTATGAACTCTTGCATACAAATCGTCGAATGGCGTTTGTTTCTTTGGTTTATTAATGACAGAATACAGGCTGTTGAGTTCCTCTATTGCAGCTTGAGCTCCTGAACTGCTAGGATTTAAACTTCTTTCAGAAGTTGGCGAATGCGGTGACGTTGACTCGCATGCAGTGAAACTAGAACAAGAAGCTGTGAAACAGAAAATTAATGAAATTAGGGCATATTTTATCACATTTTTGATATATTGTAGAAATTTGATTAGTTTCTAAAATCGTTCCTTTCTTTCCCTACAATGGGGTTTGGATGTGCTCATAGTTTGCCTAATATTTAAACTTTAGGGGATTACTGTGACTTTTATTTTTTAGGATGTCCTGAATATACTCCACCCCCCCTTATGAACAGTCAGACCCTGTGGCGAGTGTTTAGTAAAACTAAAGTGCAAAGGTGACAAAAATATAGGACGGGACAGGAAACAAGCTGCAAACCATACAGACCCCATCATATGGACAGTTTAAAGATGTCAGCTTCCAATACTACTACATAGTGTTCTCCGAACAATTTTGAGCTGCTTTACACAACCATACTATGCAAGTTCCACGCATAGATTACTTGATATTGTTAAAACCAAACTTCAATTTTTCGTTCTACTTGAATATTTATATTGGAAGGTGAACATGTGGTTAACTAAATGCAACACATTTAATGAAAAAATATTGTTAATGATTATATAGATACACACCCTGTCGAGAGTGTTGAGCTTGTGCAACATTTTTTAAGCTTTCCACAGTGGGTGGTGCAGGAGGATGTAACGTGCGTTTATCAGGCTGAATTTCTGCATACACTTGGTCAGAATCGTCGGATACAATCGAGTAAGTGGGCTCGGATTCATCGATATAGTGTTGACGTGGCATCTGACCTCGAATATTTTCCAGCGGTTCACGTACACTGATGCTGGTATAACAGGGAGTTTGCAGATTGCCTTCGTAATCGAGACAAGGCACAATCAAGACAAGAACAACAAAAGCGAAAACCAACAAACAGTCATTCACGCCATGTTCTGACACTTATAATAGAAATACAAGCAATATAAAATACCTTCGTATATGAAATCCACATCTTGTCTGTTCAAATCTTGGGCTGTTCTTGAAGGAGACGTTATGTACGGAATATTTGCATTTCCAGCAATAGCAATAGCAGCTGTAAAATCGGATGATGTTTCACCTTGTTCAAAATGTTTTTCGGGAACTGGTGGAGGCGTCTCGTTAAAATTTTGCGAATGTCTGTAACGTAAGATGGATTTTATGACATGCAATTTGAGGTCTAAACATCTTAAAGAACTGTTCACTTACCTCGATGGGCTTGGCTTAACAGTAGCATATGCGTTGGAATCTGCTGGAACAACATTACTCGAGTTATCGCCCTGCGAGGACTGTACGTGCATATTTGCCTCGGTGGTGATGTTTCCGGTGAGGGATACCATGGATGTTCGTGATGTGCGCACTGTATCATAATTTAAATCCCTATTGCTGTCATAGAGATTTACGGTAACTTCATTTAGTGGCAGTTCAGGTAATTCGCGGGGAGTAATGGTGCCCCAATTTCTGAAAGTTAATATATGGTTGAGAATATAAATACATGATTATTGAAAGCTTACCAGCAGCACAAATCAGAAAATTATGGGCTATTACCCTTAGTAAACTATAAATAATTACTGGCATTATCATTACACATATGCATGAGCTTAAATATATTTCAAAGTTTAGGGGGTCTAATGTTCACAACCATGCAGCTAACTTTAACTAAGTTTCAGTACCTAATTTGTTCATCATTTGTTCTGTGATCTCCAGCTTCACCATTTGCTACCTAACGGTACAACATTATGGCATTATAAAATGTTTAAAAACAATAATAGAAAACTTTAATTAGAAAAAGTATAACTATACCCGCAAATTCTGATTATTATTTAGGCTGTCTGGTGGTTTGTTAACTGGATCGGGATCGCTTTTCAGAAAATAGTATACAATTTATAAGTAACACCTCAATAGTGAAATTAATAGGATGGTTATCATACTTACTCTCTTTTCTGTTTTTTCCTACAGCAAACACAGGATAGCAGAGTCACAAGCAAGGTGACAAGCACACCAAATTCAATAAATATCACTGCTGTACCTGCCATCTCTACCAATTTTAATTGACGTTTGATCACAAGGTTGGTTAAATGACGGTGAATTCATTTATACCAATGCAAAGTTATGATCGACTACGAAGATTCAATAAAATATGTTGTGGGCTAGGCTTGTTCTAGAATCTCCAAAAAATGAATCAACATTTATCAAATCGAAAGCAGTTCCTTCTAGTCCTTCGTATGAATCCCATCATTCTCAATGGGACAAAATGCAGCATATGTGACATTCTTGAGATTCCCATAATATGTAAATCTAATTTAAATAAGTTCGAGGAATAAAAATTCACCGATATTCAAACTTTTAGTTCATTTGAACTCAAGCAAAAATCGTCCAATCGTCCATGCAAAAACGCACCTACATTTTTTAAGGCAGCCATTTTACTTCACACCGGAAGCCGGAAGTGTCAATTGACCAGGTGACCAGGGTATTTCCGGTTTTGTGCGCGCGGTTTTATGATCGGTTTGGAAGAAGTTTATAGCTCATCTTTTCGACACAAGAAATGTAAAAGAAGTTTATTATTTTACGCTCGACCGTACGTACGTTGGCAGATTAAGCAAGTGTTTGAAGATAATGGTAAATCTTGTTTTTAATTATGGAAACATTTTATATTGCATATATATGTCATAATAAAGTAGGCTACATGTTCAGTGTACATGTACGTAGGCCTACATGTGTGTATTGGTTGGTGACCGTACAGTGCATGATTCTAGGATAGATGCTCATGAATGCATAGGATAGTTTCACCTTGAATGAACTACTACGTCCAAGGTTAAAGGTTTCACCTTGGACGAATTACTGGATCCAATTAAACAGATACAGTAATTCGTCCAAGGTTTCACATCAACAAAAAGCTAAGCTGCATGACCTAGACTATAAAGACCTCTTTAGAAATAATCACTGCAATTTATGACAATTATAGTTGATATGAGATCTACTAACCTGCCTATATGACCTGGTTGTGTAAAATGTTTAGTGACATTAAAGAAATTCCCTGTAATTTACGGATATGAGTTCAGTTCCTGCATGATTACAATCTCGATATGGTGTTATAATCTAAGAAGAATTAAGGTTAACTAGCTGTTGCTATATGCATTTTTACGACATTATTTCATATTAGTGATTTATGGGTCCTTTTATGTAGCCTGTTTTGCTCCAGAAATGTGAGACGATATTGTTGTGGGTGCTAATGGGTATGGTGTTTGTGTTTGGTCGTTGTAAAATGATTTAAATAGTCGCATGTTGGTACATATAGTCAGCTTCAAAAAGTAGGCATTGTTGTTTTGTAAGATGCACTAGCCGACTTTTAGTGTTTCTTGGATGCCATTTGATATCTACTGCTCGAACTGGGTGTCAATTATCTGCCAGTCAATTTATAGATCATATAGTTCGATTTCTGAATAGGTCGGCTATTTTGAGTGATTTTCACAATTTCCCACTGTTATTTTCAGGTAAGTGCTGCCATACAAAGAGATTACATATAATGGCCTATAATTCTTGTAATATTTGTCCAAACACTCTTTAGGCATAGTATAACCATCCTCATGTCATATCATTGCATCAGTTAATATTACATTTTTCCTTTCCCCTAATCATCAAGTATTTGTTGTATGGTGCAGTAATTTTTACTTTGGTATTTACTGTAAACGTAAATTAATTTAACAGTTTTATTACAACCCACCCATTTAATTGAAGACAATAATACACGTACTTTAAGCATTTCGAACGTTTATTTATCATTTGTCATGTTCATCCTGATCTCAATTGAAGAGGCAACAGCTCTACATGAATGACTAGAGAGCAGTACAGAATACATGCATTGACAGTAAAAATGCAAAACTTAATTCCAAACAGCAGCAACATTTAACGAGATATTTTAAGATCTTACAAACAACTTTATCTTTCACGTGAATATAATGTTCATACTGCCAATAGCCAGAACATATGCTAATATTTCATGCTTAAATAATTCATCAATGGAGGTAGGCCTAACTGTTAATTAGGCAAAAGAGTTTGTTTTCCTAATACATGTACATTGTAGTCATGCTTTCCATTTTACGTTATATTTAGATCTGGGTCATATACACAGGAACAGGAAATTGCATTCTTAATGCTTTGCTGAGAATTATATAAAAAAACATTCTTGTTTTAAAAACTGTATGCATATTTAATAAGAAGGAACACTTTTATGGATTGCATGATTATGACAGTAGCCTATAACATCTAAAAGCATTGGATAAATGAAACAATGGGATGCATCTGAAACTATATCTAGCACAGCATTTAGTACGTATTACAAGGCAACTTAGAAGTAGTGTAATGCTGTGAATATTTTAACTGATATTATAGAATAACTTTTCCTGATTAAAATGTTAAAAAATGCTAACTCGAGACAAACATTTGTCTTACTATGCAACATCAATCAGCTTTGAGCTTTGGCAGAAAAAAAAACATATTTACAATAAATACAGTAATCTTACATAGATAAGCGATATGTAATAAACATATTAGTACTTTTCCGTTTTAATGGCAAAATGTGATGCTGCTTTTCCGAAGCAATGGATTTCTTTATATTTTTTTTCTAAAATATCCTGTTTCCATTGATACTTATTTATTGCATGCCTTTTATAATTAAGTGCTTGCCAGGAAATTAGGATCCACAGATACTACCTTAGCTGTCAAAAAAGCATGCATGCAATACAAAAGATCTGGTAAAGTTGAACTTTCTAATTCCTGAAAAATATTACAACAATCACTGCTACTTTTCTATCCTTGCATTCAAGATAAAAGTAAACGATTTTTGCTAATTATTGTCTCTTAAAACATTCACTTACCCTGGTTTCTATTTCCCTGGTGTCGGTCGATTGAAAATGTAGCTTTAAGCGAGCTTTCCCATCATCCGACGATCCTTTCAGTTGCGAGAATCTGTACTGCCATAAGTAATTCTAAACGAAAAAGTTGGCATTTTCAAAAAATGTTTACGAGGAGATTCTTAAATAATGTTGTCTCACCTTAGCCTCAGTGTCGTACAATGCAAAACCCAAATTCCAATCTAAAGTTAAGGCTGCATTGCATCCACGTGCAGTAACACTGAATGTTTTACTCTGGAATGAAATATTCATATGAATCCATTCAAGTATTCTTGATATAAATGTTTATGTATCAACGATAGATTTATTTACCCCTAATTTTGTAACTGCATTGTAGACCGAGCGATGCCAAGAAGCTTCCAATTTCATTAAAGAATTTGGCAGTTCAATTACAAATGAATAAACTTTGCCCGCACTAGTTTGAAGTAGAAAACAATTGTTTCGTTGTATGGTGCATTCACTCTCCTAGATCATAAAACGATTAAAAGTTAGTTTTTTTATATTAGTCCCAAACTATCAATTGGGTATATCAATCTTGCCTTTAAAAGTGCCAATGCCGTTTGATAAACTTTGATTTCCAGCTGCCCTTGAGACCACTCTTTGCCACCTAGCTGTAAAATCAATATTTTACGCATTTCAATAATGCCTAAATGTAATCATTTTCCAAAAATTAAAATGTACCTACTGGAGGAGAATCTAGCAGATAAATGTCTGCCCCTTTAATAGCTAAAAACCTTGGATGCCAGGTATAGTGACCTATCACCGACTCATCCTCGATACCTTCTTCCACCCAGCCCATCCATAAAATTTGTTCGCATGGCGTGAGATTTTTATTGAGTGCTTTCATCTAAGGGATGAGGATGTGTTCAAGCGCAAAATAGCAATCTGTTTGCAAGTTAATTAAATTTAGTTGGAAAAATGAGGTTTCAACCTGCTGGTTTGTCATTTCTGCTATGTTGCTTGCAATTGTTTGTACCCATTCAGAAATGCTCCTATCGTTGTCGCTCTGTATGATTGCGGTGAGATCTTGTTCCGTATTGTGCACTTCAAACGAGTCACTTCTATGGTATAAAATAAAGGAAATGAGGTTTTCAAAGCATGAGCACATTTTTGATAATTTATACGAAAAATCAAAATAGTAAACGCAAATAAATTATTTCCTTGCCTCATTTGATCTGTTCCGGGCAAATATCGGGTTACGTAGGCCATGAGCAGTGGTATGGTGATAAAGTCCACCCATTTTTTTTCTACCTTAGGAGCATCTGAAGCACCTCTTTCTAATGCTTCTTCAAGCTGTAATTTCAGAAAATAGAGATTGCACAGGTGAAATAATCCTTCCATTCAAAAGTGGGATGCTATACCTACTTGTTCCTTTTCCTCGACTCGTAGAGTTGGCGATTCACTAATATTTTCAGATACATCAACAGTATGCTTCTTGACTAAAAATCACTCGCATTTAATAAAGTGATGATGGGGATACAATTATGACTAAAATATCTGAATGCAACTTACGACATCCCTTTAAAAATGGGGCGGCAGCGCCATAGTGTCTGACAGTAAGATAGACATTGCTGCCCGCTGTTCTTAACTCTTCCACAGCTTCATCATGGCTACTCCCCTCCAAGTTTGCATCATTTACCTGAAATTCCATAGTTTATTTTAAATTTCCAAGAACCGTCTCTAGTTTAATTTTGATATCAAATTATAAATCACTGTTACAAATACCTTAATAATTGCATCTCCTACAAACAGTTGTCCAGTACGATCAGCTGCTTGGTTTTTTGATATTCGAGAAATTAAAATGGGAAGTTTATGCTCGGATCCACCCTAGAATTTAATGCAAAATATTTTTGGTTGCAGCTATAAATTAGAAGTGCAATTTAGAAATGCAGTTGACTTTCACCTTGATGCTTATTCCTAAACCTCCAACTTTTTGTCTTGTGATTTTGATAATGCGTTCCTAAAGCAAACAATTGCAATATTTAACATTAAATTCATAATTATACGGATCGCAAAAAGAAAAATGCATATGTACTCTAGAATCAACTGGATTGATATTCTTCGCACTCGGCGTGTAATATAACTCTTCTTTTTGAAGAATCAAAGTATCAGGTGTAACTTGCAATCGCATTGGCTGGGGCTGGCATTTTCCATCGCTAGCAGTAACAAGTCCTTGACGCGCCTGCATAGATTATAAAATCATTTATAATACAAAAAAAATACAATTATTAAACTATGTGTTCATAAAGAAAGGATAAACGCTGAATTTTTAAAAAATGCCTCGCTATACTTGCCGTTTGTACAGAGTTTAATGCTGCCATATTTAAACAAGATATTTTCTCGATACGATCGAGATATTTTCTCCGGTTGACAGTTTCGTGTTTTCCAGCCAATTATCAAAAAAACATTTGCTGAAAACCTTGCGTTTTATTGGTTGAGATGATGTCATACAGTTGCAGCCTACAATGGGCTGGAATGAGCATGCATTTCTCTTGATTTTGTAATGTTAAATACAAATTTTATATGTAATAATTTAACGCCCACATTATTTTTTTGTCCCATCCATCCTTTAAGGAAAGTGGGCCTACACAATTATCCATTTTTTTCATTAGAGAACAAGGCCATTGAAGTGTAATTAGCCTGTGTAAAGAGGCTATATAGAGAATATGTAGCGCCAATTTTTTTTAGAAAGATCTGTTTAATTGGCATATTAGACATGGGAAACGGTTGAGTCTCGTTTTTCCACCAGAGCCAATTCAATAATTGTTAATGAGTTTGTCAGACTTTTAAATGGCTTGCCTGGATGTAGCTAGATCCCCAATGCACAAGAGACACCATTGTTATATTTTATATTCAATTGATAAAATCTGTCCAATTTGAATAATATGTATTGTTCAACGTTCGGATTGCTAGTTTTTCAATTTTTTTTAGGAAAACCAGTTCACAAACAAACTGGGTTTTCCTTGGTGCATGAAAACCAGTTTACATGCATCCACCCGATTTCCTAAATTTAGAAAATTGTTAAAAATATTCCTATAGCTAAATGTACATCAAGCTCTTACTACTGTTACATGATTATCAAGTCATATATTGTGCACGTTGCCCTTAACAACATGCTAGCATACAATGTTGTTTATGGGATGTTGTTGGGGATATTAAGCCACCCTTTATTTTTCCTAAGCAATTTATTTGTAGCCAAGTCAAATTGTCACGACTAAAAGTGACTTAGGATCAAGAGCTTTTTATGTTGTTAGTTACATACAGCTATTGAAAGAAAAAAAACCTCTGGCATTAACACAGAAATTCTATTATTGTTCACTACCTGTGAAGGTTAAATAAAGGAAATGTGTAAAAATCGCGTGTATATGTATATTAGGTGTAAAGTAACTATTATTAGTAGCTTCTTTTTATAAACTACCTTCAAATGACATACGAACACGTGCTGATCAAATCGGCCTAGCAATAATAATTCTATTAAGTAATTAGATAACACAATGATCAATATAAAAATCGGTGTTTAAGGATTGGCGCGATATATACATGTACAAGTGGGAATCGATGGTAGAAACGAGCTAGATGAATAAAATGGTGAAATTAAGTAGGCTACGTAAATGCTAGCATGTGGTAGATTTAATATAATATATTTTGGCGGCACTGCCAAAGGCGTAATTTGTTTGTCAAAAATTGGTTTAAAATAACAAATTGATTAAGGATAAGAAACAAACAAAATATGAAGATGGGATGTTGCATTCAGTGAGAAAAAAATCATAGAGCTATATATATTAATGCTAAATTGCATATATAAATGATAGGCTAGAAGGGTATCCACTTACAACATTATTCATTTGTATTTAACCGTGATTTTAAGTACTATAAAGCCAAATTTCATTAGTTGAAATAAATTGATCAAGCAAAAAATAACCCTCACAACATGCAGGTAGTGCAGGTAAGCTATCCTACGCACCTACTATAGTGCATATAGTATGGGAAATTTTTGATTCGACTGCAAAATGCTACATGTTTTGTTGTACGAAATATGCAAAGCGATTAAAGCAAGGAAAGCTAATTTATCAATAAATTATTGATAACGAAGGTATTTAATAATATACATGTAGTTAGTATAATAAAGTAGTTGGCATTTATTGTAGACGCATGCATGTCATCTTGCGCCGCATGCAATCACAACATCACTTATTCTTGAAAAGTACATAGGTTTAATAAAAAACACATACAGTATAGCAATTTGTAACGTACCCTGAACATTTTACGGTTGCCCCGCCGGCTGAATGGTTTCAAAACTTCGCTGTTTATGCATTGGTTAACGAGACTTGCAATTCCATCCCTCTCTAGCTTCCAGCTGACATTTTGAAATGCATTTAAAGATGGCTGACTAGTCTTTTGGGGATTTAAAGGAGGGATGCGTCAACGCCTTAAAATCCATTTTTGCATATTAAGAAAGTGATGAGCTATACAAGGGGAGAACATATTAATATAATTGAGTTGTCAATTGCAAAGCCGTGGTTAATTTACGATTTTATATTAGGCGAAAGCTTTACGAGGAGCTTTTATTCGTACAGTGTTGTGCGCAATTATAAACATTTGATCAATAAAATATATTTGTATATGTAAAAATTTATGAATATTATACGTCTATATTAATATGTGCACATGTATAGCTAAATAATAGTTCAAGTACATTGCTTATAATTGTAGAATAGCAGAATTTAAAATTTGCAGCATAATGATAAACATATCGGCTTCACCTATTTCCTATGGGATAAGCAAGTTGACCGAGCGCTCTTTGACAGACAATTCAAAGTTCATTTTAAAGACGATGGCGAGTATAATTCCAAGAGTTTCTCAGCTTTCTCCAAGAGTTGTTCGGATTTTAGGATGTAATCCTGGTCCTATGACTTTGCAGGGAACTAATACATACTTAATCGGGACTGGTAAAAGGTAGCTTAAATTCATACTTGTTAATCACGGCGTTTTGTGTATATGTACAGTTTTTATTCACAAACTTCGACCAGCTAATAAACTGCAATTCATTGCAGTGCTTTTTTCATGGTTTCATAAATCAAAATATGTGATGTAGCTTTATAAAATACATGTAAAAATGCAGTTATGAAAGTTGAACATGTTGTCATGCATTAATAATTCATAGTTTATAACTAAAATATGTACTAGCTAGCATATTATAGTTATAATTAATATACATATGTAGGCCTAGCATATATGCTTAACATCACTATTTTTATGCAGACGAGTTCTATTAGACGCCGGGGAGCCTAGTATTCCCGAGTACATTAAAAATCTAGGGGATTACTTGAAAAAGGATGACATTTTACTTCAACATATTATCATTACTCACTGGCACCCTGATCACGTTGGAGGAGTCAGGGATATTTTTTGTAATATCAGTCATGCAGTTAAAGGTAAACGCGATAACCATTAAATTGTGACTATAATAAACATGAAATTAAGAAAAATAAATATAATTTTTATTTGTAGACTGCACAGTAATGAAATTTGCACGAAAATCTGAAGATCCCAGTCCTGCACCTGGTGTTCAATACAAGTTTTTAACAGATGATTATGATATCAAGGTAGAAGGAGCTACTTTAAAAGTACTCTACACCCCAGGTCACACCGAAGATCACGTTGCAATCATGTTAGAAGAAGAAAATTCCATTTTCAGTGGAGATTGCATTCTTGGAGAGGGAACTGCAGTAAGCTTTGACTAAATTTTATGATTCTTCTTAAAAATGCAGTGGTCAATTATTAAAGATTGCAAGTAGCAAGTGTTCTTGCCTTTCAATGGTAGGCCTACATGTACTGGAACATTGAACTATAAAAATGTGCAGACAGTAAATCGATATGAGCTCGATTGTCTTATATTTCCTGATTTTTCAATGAATCAGAGCAAAGCTTTAATTAACAAATTAAATGTTTGCAATTCCTAAATAGGTATTATCATTTGCCCTTATATAGGACCACTTAAAACTATTTTTTTTAAAAAAAAATTTGTAGCCAAAAGCATTAAATGTTCGTGCTATATTTCAGGTATTTGAAGATTTGCATTCCTATATGAAATCACTTGAAAGAATTCTACAACAAAATCCCAAAGTAATTTATCCAGGCCATGGTCCCATAGTGAATGATGCCACATCAAAAATCCAAACTTACATTGCTCATCGTTTAATGCGCGAAGAACAGATATGTGAAGTTATGAAAGCAGATCCGACTCACTCGTTTACACCTTTAGATTTGGTCAAACTTATATACAAGGTAATTGTATTCACCTATGATCACCTATGATGGCAATCTTAATCTAAATTTACAATGCAAACGATTGGCAATAATTTTTGTGATTTTAGGAAACACCAGAAGCCCTTTATATGGCTGCTGCCAATAACGTTTCTCACCATTTGGAAAAGTTAAAAAAAGAGAACAAAATTGGTATGTGCTAGTAATTTGGGTTTTACAATGTGTGAAACAAAGTAAATGATAAAATAACTAACTATAATCTGTATTTCAACCTATTTTTATTTATAGCATGTTCTGGAGGAGGGAACTGGAAATGGCTAAACAATACCAATTCTGGAATTTCAAGTTTGTAGGTCTAGTTAGGGAAAGTTAAGTTTATGTCCTTGAACACACAATTACTCTGGCAATGGACTTCCTGCAAAATGTCGGTGTTTGGCAAAAGAACGCATGTGTGGCACCACCTTTATAGATGGTGATGCTAGTAGCCCCTTAACTTCAAACAGTTAATGAATTTTATTGAAATGAGATACAAGTATATCTTATTTTAGTAAGCAATTTCCTTTTGAAACTTGTATTAATGCTTATAGTATTATTTTAACTACACTTTAATCTTGACTGCTAAAAAGCTGACGAGGGTGCAAAAGAGTAAACATTTCATTACAATTTCAATATGAAACTAAGGAAATGTTTACAGGTGGCCATATTCTTTTGCTCACTCTTAAACGTTAATAACAAAGGAATCCACTAATATTTTGGGTATACAATGGAATATCAACAAAGTAAATAAAAGCGTAAAGAAACATTCTAAAAAATAACGACATAACAAACTTTAGCATGATACCATTGGAATTATTCCTTGCCTTCCTCAACCGATGCGGAATTCTTACGGCTGAATAAATACTGAGATGTCTTTTCATAGGTAACAAATGTGATAGCTGTAGCTGGGGTTACTCTTAGGAGACTAGGAAACAGTCCTTTATAGAAACCTCGAACCCTTTCGCTCCTATTTGAAAAGAAAAACAGGAAAAAGATTAATTCCGAACAATTGAACGCATTAAAATATCAGGGGACGGGTGATTGATTAGCCATTTTTTACCTTCAATTACCAATGGCTGTCCTATCGGATGATGAAATGTAGTTAAGTGTTCTGGTAACACACTAGTATTACACAACATATAATTACAGGGTTGCTACCAAAATTAGCAACTTGATTTCCCTGACTTTCCCTGATTTTTCCTGACCAAAGTTTTCTTTTTCCCTGACCAAAGTTAACCTTTTTTCTAGATGAAAATCATTGTTTTTCATAAAAACTTACTATAATAAGGTTTAATAAGTCTTACAAATTTGTTATAATTAATAGCATTTAAGTTGAAGAACACACAAATTACAACTCTCGTTTTGACTTCTTCAGCTGCTGTAATTCATGGTCTATTTCTTCTTCCTCCAACAGTGCATTCTGTCTAATCCTCTTCTTTACTTCTTCCAGTCGTTTCATTGTCAAATTCAGTTTCTTGTCTTCTTGTATCTTTTGTTGCTCTTTATTTCTCTGCTGTTTAGCATCTTCCAGATGCAGTTTGTATCGTTTGTTAGATG
>JAQGCC010000298.1:0-43105 GCA_034698905.1 Xestoiulus laeticollis | reverse complement strand
GTCATCAATTTAAATGTACCTCCTATAGTTCTTGCAAAAACGATATCATAGAGCATGCTATAGACTAGTCACTATAGCAGGGTTCTCATAAAATGAGATTTTCCACTTGGATGGGCTATAGGTCAAGTGTGCGGAGTTTTCCTATTGCGGAATTTTCCTAGAAACATTCAGTCACCTCCTCTAGTAACACTAGTTTTGCTAGATCCGTTAGCAATTTCAATTATTTTTTCTATCCACCCATTTTTTTTTCCTTAGGACGCAGAAGCAAAACAAAAAAATGAGATGGGATACCCTAGCTGCCCGATCTTAATTTCATTTTCTGGTAATTATCCGGCGCACCGACTACTCTCTCTGCAGCACCACGCCCGTCGGCTACCGTGAGCAGCAGCAGCAGCAGCAACACTACCCTACCCTATCTCCGTTCCGCCATTCCCCCAATAGGCGCGATCCAGCAGCGACTCCTGGCACGGCAAAACGGCTGAACGAAACAGCGCCTTCAGAACGCTCTCGACCGCCGCAGACGACGTATCGTCGCTCCCTTATTATAGCTTTCGTTCACTTGCGGCGACCCCCTACGCCATGCGTGCCGACCGATGCTAACCTAAGCAGGCTGCTTTTTTGCCCACCCCTGTTTTTCTTCACTTGGGACAACGTCTGGAATTTGTGAGACGGACTGACGTTTTCTTTTGGAGTAACTTTATATATTTCAACGACATTTCAAGAAGTTTTGTTGTCAGAAACCGCGAAAAGTTTGTGCTCCGCGTACGAGTTTTTAAACCGGCGCCGGGACTCCCTGGACGTTTCGACGGCATCTAAGGTAAGACTTTTGACGGGCTTCTTGGGAAATTCATGGGTGGATCCGGTTGTTTTACTATCTCTTTTCAAACTTAATGGTTTCTTTGTTTTAACTAAGTTCATCGGTTGTTTCCTACATGTATGTGTGCTTCCAAATTCACCAGTTTTTGGCAATGTGCTTTTTAGGTTGGGTGTCTACCGAGATGGTGAGCATGTGGTGATATGGCGACTTTGTGGCCTATGGCACGTTGCACGAGGCGATCTTAATGTAGTGTGCATGCACTAGCCTCGTGCACGTGCCATACGCTGCAAAGTCGCCATTCCACCACATGCTCACCATATTGGTAGGCACCCTGCCTAATAATGTTATCTCAAAATGTATTGCTGTGCATGCCATACGCTTCAAAATCGCCATTCTGCCACATGCTCCATACCTAAGTTTTCTCAATTTATTGGTTTGTTTTCTAAAAATACGTGTTGTTTTATGAAAAATACATCAGTTATTTGCTGTTTTTACCCAAATTCTTTCAATGACTTTGTTTCAAATTTTTGACCACACGTGTTAGGCTATTTGGCCTGGACTAGTAGATGTAAACGATACCACGTTGGGAAAATTCCGCACATGGTGAACTGCGCATACATAACCTAGCCTAAGTTTCTGCCTAATATAACCTAAACAAACCTGACCTTGCCTAGGATAACCTAAACCAACATCATGACCTGGTCTAATTTAAACCAACCCAACCCAAAATGGTCATTATATTGCCAAGTATTTGGATGTGCGGAGTTCATCCCTGTGCGGAAATAACCGGACACCACCACGTTGTGAGTTATCATTGCCCTCATTTCATGAGGTAAATCCCCAGGCCAGAATCTTTGGTGGGTCCCATTACCTAACATAAAGGTTAAGGTCAACATGATGACGCAATAGGATAAAAATTATATAGGGTTACATAATAGTCATGCTAGGCACCTTGACAAGGGCTAGGGCCCTGGTACTCCTACCCTTGTGGGCCATGCTTAAGATGGTACTTTACTTTACAAAACTGAACAGGTATACACGTGATGCAGTATCATTATTAAAGCCCATATCAATACATTTTTAAGAATTTTTACTTCGAAGCATGCAAAAATGTGCGAAAACGCACATAAGTTCAGAATTGTTCATGTTGGTCCTGAGCACGTGGATTTGGGTTTTAAGTAGATTTGAATAGTTTTTAATCCAACCAAATACATGTGAAGTTGAAATCAGTTCAAATTACAATACAAATTGCAAATATTTGACTTCAATGCAAAAAGTTTAGCTTGAAAATTGATGCAAGTTGCACAAAACTATAGGCCTACCATGCAGGTACTCCATACACTATATAATTCCACTTTGAAGTAAAACTGGTTAAAAGTGGGAGATTCCCATTGTAATATTACCCCGATTAATTGCCGTTTAAATGAAATTGTGATTGGGACAACCGGTTTCAGGAACTGAAAAAAAAATCGAGATTTTTATAAAAAAATGTTAGTCCATGATCCAGTTTTCAACTACTCGTACATGTACACAATTTTAACTTTCGCTTTTTCATGCCTGTCATTATCACGTGTTTAATGGTGCATGACCAAGATGTTATTGGTCAATGGACCACTCGTTTAATTATCGTCATTTTCCATTATGCACCCAAGCTATTTGATGCTAACTTGTATTTTTTTTTCTATGCTTGCACCAAGATCTCAAATAAACCTAATCCTCAATTAACCAGATAATAGTGCAATCGTCAATGTGGACAAAATTTACCTAAAGGGGTCCCCCATTCTATAGTGGTCAGTTCACGCAGCTTTGCTTGGGGCATTTTCAGAATAAACTTTTGATAGCTCCAAGCACTTGCAGGTGTTTTGATTGTAAATTCATGTTTGCATGCTTCGATACAATTATACATTTCAAACTTTATCTTTTTTTTAAAATGAAAGTTGATAAAATCTGAAGAGGATGCAAAACTTTTTTTACCACTTATGCTTAAAGTATGCATATTTTTAAACTTGTGATTTTAGGCTTTTGTAACACACTGAAAGGGTACGTTGTACTTTACCTAATGCCATATTCTTGTACGCACGAACGTTTAATCTGTGTTTTTCGAAAAAAGATGGACGTGCCCTCTCCTGATAAGGGAGTGATATCTTTATACCTTTTTCTGCTTCCGTGTAAAATTAATTGCTTCGTGCTTTATGTCAAAGTAGATTAGAAAAAAAAAACCAGAAATGCACTCTTGAAAGAGTTTCAAAGTGGGAATTTTTAGGCCTATATTTTTCTATCTGCAATACCCCCTCTTCAAGAGGTGTTTTTACTTGTTGACCTTTCTTGAATGGAATTCATGCATGGTTGTTAACTTTTCAACCCGAAAAAAAGAACCATTTTGATAAACGAGACAACAAAATGCAATTTTCTATTGGAAAATCAAAATTACATATTGCTAATCAGTTAAAAGTTACGTTAATTGGGAGAGTTCATGGTGCAATCCATGACTTGAATTCCATCATGTGGTTTAGCAAATTTTCTTATATCAGTTGTAAAATGCGTTACCAACTTATTGGATTAGCTTACAACTGTGATTTACATGCAAGAATCTGATTTGAAAATTCAGTTGAAATGAACATAAGTTGTAATAATACGATTTTTGAAATTCTGCAACATACTCATATTTTTGCACATTGTAGTTTTGGTGAAACTGTGATACCTTGATTTGTGGATCTCATTATCTGTATTCAAGTAGATTGTGAAATGTGTGCAACCATTTGTTAAGAAACTTGGTAACAAGATTTTGTGTGGTAAATTGACATGCTTTTACCTGGAATGCATGTGGGTAATTGTAAGATGTTGAAATCATGTGGAAAACTTTTTTAAAGTTTTGACTGGTTGTGTCAAGATTAAATGAAGGTGACAAGGCAGAAAACAGTAGATTGTCTTCTAAAGCAAGTTTTATGGACATTCCATATACATTACATTGTATATTGCCAAATTTAGTGCAACTTTGTTAAAAAAAACTTTGAATTACCATACCTGGAATTATCAGAGAAATTGAATAGAACTCGAATAGTCAGGGAAAAGTGATTTATTTTAAAAACGTCAAATAAATCCAATATTTAAATATTACATTTGCTTTCACGTAGTCTGCTAAAATAGTTAGGCCTATCATAAAAAGTAAAGAGATGGCACACACGGCAAAACCTGCATCAATAAAAATTGGGAATTTCCATTTTGACATCATTTTATTTTACTTAAATGAAAATTTACATTTTGTAGCATTTTACTCGTTCTTTAATAAAAATATTTTCATAATTCTGAGTTTTCAATTGCACAAATAAATTTCTTGAATAGATTTCATTTCTTGGGGATCCTGGATTTGTCATGTAAATTTGATCATGTAATAAACAACTAATTATATTTTTTGAGCAATAAGACATATTTTCATATTTCTGTGTTTTCAAGATGTTCATGGAAAATTGTTCTAAATTAACCTGTAAAAGTCTGTGAATTTGCAAATTTGGTTTCTGGTGGATCCTGGATATATATATGCCATATGGTGTAGGCTAGCTAAAATAGGCCTATATCATGTAATAAACAACTAATTCTATATTATTTTTTTAGTAACAAGACATATTTTCATATTTCTCAGTTTTCCATATGCTCAGGGAAAATTGTTGAAAAACTTGTAAAAGTCAAGGAAGTTGAAAATTTCGTTTCTGGGGGATCCCTGGATAGGTCATGTGATATTGTGCAAGCTTTGCTAATTCACTTATGGATTAGAATCATAATTTCATTTTTTGGGGGAACTATTGATGCAGCCCGCCATCAATGATAGTATTTCATGATGTAGTCTAGGTATTATAAAAGCACATTTTATGATCATCGTGAACATGAGCGTGGGTTAAGACTTTGACCTCGTTTAACCCGTGTGGTAAATTTATGGCGATTTGTATGGGGGTAAATTGGAGAAGTTTTTCTACCTACTTGCGTGTGTTATAAAGGCTTTTGTCTAAGCCTATCTCTGGCGTACGTTGCCTTGGTAACCCTTGCCTCAATTTCAGTTGTACACTTTGCCACGTGGTTTTGCATCATCCGTTTTATTTCTCATGATTATCTTTCCGCTTCAGGAATCATGACATGCGTTGGCTTATAGGCCTTCATTCATGGCCCGTTGAACAGTTTTCAGTTTTTACTTTTCAAACAACACATGGTGAAAATGCATCCTTAAAAAACCCAGGTTTGAGAATTTGTTTTAACGTATAAGGAATGTGGATAAACTGAATGTTGCATAATTGAAAGCATCGCCAGATTAGTTTACTACGAAGATTTTTAGAAAGCCATTTATTTCAAAGTGACTGGCGCACATGGCATGATTTCTGCGAGCTAGTCTAAGCTATGAAAACATCCTATTAATTTCTTCCTATAGAAGTCGTCTTTTCTTTCAACCGATTAGTTCGCAGTGGGATGCTAAACGAAAAAACTGCGTGTTTCCGATCACCTTGATCTGTGTACAGAAAAAAAGCTAAATCCCTCGTTTAGTTGAAGGATTCAGGAAGGCCTATATTCACCAGACTTAGAAAACTGAAAAAAAAAAACATATCCCTGCACAGCATCCATCCGCAATCTCTAAGAAAATTATTTTAAGCTTGCTAGTCGGGGAAAAATTCTGTACAAATACGTGGTTTTTTTGTTGGGAAAAAAATAGAGCTGTTTGGTTCTTTTCTGCTGGGAAGTCGTTTAACATGTCAACAAACTATACTTTATAGGAAGGCCTGTCCTTTACATACATGACAGACTTGCATGCTGCCCATCCAATTTCATAGAGGTTTTATGTATGAGGAAAAAAAATCCTTTGTATGCTCGCTATATACATGTTATGAATAAAAGCTCTTAATTCCCGCTGTATATATACTCAAGCAAAATTTGCATCCATGTGCAAGAAAAAAATGAAATATTGCATTTTTAAGATTTTGATCTACAAGAAAGTTGGCATCTCTAAGAAGCTCGTGTGTGGCCAATTAGAACATCTGCCACTCTTTGTATACGATTAAAATGATGCAAATGCTAAACAGTGACTGCAAAATAGATAATTTTTAGTGTTTGAGCATTCCTAATAAAATTTGAAATTTGTGCTCTAATGCATTACTGTTCTTCAATCAATGTAAATCTGCTACAAGTTTTTAATCAAACTTAACTTGACATCCCTAGTAAATAATTTCATTGCACGAAACCATATTGCTTATTAGAGTATTTAACATTAAAATTTTAAATCTTATATTAAGTATGTTCTTATTAGAATCAGATGCATAATAGATCATAAAATCAATTTAAAAATGAACTCGATGCCATAAAATCCATAGAATAAAATTCCTTTGATATTATCTCATTTGGTCCCATTGCTTATTTCACATTGTCAAACTACTTCATTAGCATGTTCCATAATTTCATTATTCTCAGAGTTTATAGCTTTAGGAAACCACTTGATATTTTTCATTGTATTTTTAGTGTTTGAGCAAATGTTTTCGCTCATATTTTAAGTTAATCAAAGTTGGCTTTAGCTTTGTACAATATATTGACAGTTTTCATTGTAACCACACGATATTTCAGATCATGCAAACAATGTTGCAACCAACACTGTTTATAAGTTGCCACATTTTGCTCTTTTTGGCTGTTGCAATAACAACTGGCAAATTTGAAAATTGGCACTGTAATGGGCTTACAAATGTAATCTCATGTTGCAAAATTTGGCTTGGCTTCAGTGTGGAATCAAACTTTATTCAAGACACTTAAAATACATTTGCTTTTGCTGAGACCATAATATTGTCATTTTCAACAAATCTGGATATTTCAGTTTATTTGAAAAAGTTTTTGCATATTAATATATTTGCATGCTGTTTCTCTATGCACATGGTGTACATGTATCGTAATTGCCAAAATTAAACAGAGATCCAATGTTATGTAGCATCCCAAACTATGTATATTTTCAACTTTATTTTGCAAAGTTCAATCTCCTGAAATATTTTAACTAAGAATTAAGTGTGGATTTTTCTCACTTTTACCCAAACGTAACGTGTTCAGGGTTTTTATGGATCAGCAGGTGCTCTATGGCACCCACAAGAGAAGAAAAAAAAATCCCATTATGTCAGGTTTGCCAAGGCGAGATGTTTTTGCAAATTGTTGACCGTCATAAACACAAGTCGCATAAATTTGCTCTTTTTACTACCCACACTTGTATGGGTCATAGTTCGCTTTATATTGTCGATTTTTTAAACTGGATCTCGCACTTAGTGTAGATCCCACATAATCTCGATCCATAAAAAACAACGTTTTTGGGTAGGAAGCTTTTTTCCATCCACAATTTGGCTGGCGAGTGCACTGTTCCGTGCCCAATTTTTTTTTTCTGTCATTAGTTTGCATTCTTCGGAGCTGCAGATTGTTTCAAATTATTGTCTGTTATTTGCCAGCCGAACGCTGAAAAGCTAATCTCGGCACATGGACAAAAAAATCGCTTTTGACAATTGCGTGCAACGATTGCCATGGCCCCGGTAATTGTCAGGCTTTTCGTTTTAGCCCCCAGGGTTTCAAAAATCTACCCTCAGGACTAAACTGGCCTCACTCACCATGGGTAGCTCCTGCCCACTTGCATCTGCTCCAAATAATGCGCCACTTGTACAGAAATGCCTGCTTTTACTCTTAATTTGCATAATTTGGGTACTAATACTGTATACTTAGCTTTGACAGGCCTATAGAACGTGGGCCATCACTCTGACCCCTATATCTCTTGTTGAGTAAAAAGTGGTTGAAATGTGGTGGAGATGCGTGCCATCAACTAAAAAAAAAGCCTTTTAATGGCATACCAAACTTTGATCATGCAAAATTGCTCTGGATTTCTTTATTGGTTCCTTGATTTTGGAATAAGCTTATGCATTCGACCATTTTAGTCTACATGCATGAAGATTATGTGCTCACGATGATAAAACTATCACTTTTGGCTATAAGTGCAGTGACGAAGGCTGAGATGAGCTAATTTTCTGTTTGACCGACGCAAAACATGTCTGCCTACCCATCATTACATGTGAAAATAAAGCTAATAGATGAAGCGCCATTGCAGCATAATCATTGGCGCCACACTATAGAATATTACAAGCTCGGTCAGCCCACTCAGGACTCCGTCAAGTAAGCAAAAACTTATTTAAGCATGAATAAGTTTCCCAACCTTGAGAATACCTAATATTTTGTAATTCCAAAATAATTTGGTTTTCTAAAGAGTAATTTGGAATAATGTTTAAATTAATCGTCTGATGACCACCGAATTCTATAGGCTAAAACTTTAAAATTTCCAAAATGTTGTTGATAATTAGGTTTTCTTAGAAATTTCATGTAGCCTAGTTGTCAGATATGTTAATAGTTTATGGCCCTTAACATATTTAAAGAAATGTTTATTTGTTTTGTAAAAAATATTTCAATGAAGAAGTATCAACCGACTTCATTTTTTTGTTTGTTAATATAAATAGTTTATTTTACATTTGTAAATGTGTATTTGCAAAGTTCATGATTAATTATAATTCATATATGTCATCTTAGGATATTAATATAAGGTATTAATGTAACTCGTATACATGTACATATGTTTAAAAAACTGTCGAATAGACATTTGTTTTGTTACACAATTACCTAGATTTAAAAACCTTCTTAAGTGAATGTTACATTCGCAATAAATAAATGAATTATGCAATAATTTATAGTGTGCAGACTAGGTAATAAATTTACTCTTTAAAATCGGCCCAATTGCACACAAAAAAATGAAGCTCGGTGAAAACACTATAAAATTACCGATATGCATTATTCATTATAAAACTTTCGAGTGCTTTTTTTACATGTAACATGCTTTTTGAAACAGTTAAAAATCAGAGAAAACAATGCCAATTGCTCTGTTTTGAACTTGCAATAAAATCAAAATTCATGTGCTGATTAGGTGAAAATTGGCAGCACCTGCTTGGGATATAGTTTTCATGGTGCTACCCTAATAATCTAGGGTGACTATAGAAATTCCCAGTTAGCAATTACGTTTGTTTTGCCCCTTTTATGGGTTAGCCATGTCGCATGCTAATTAATTGGATTACAACTAAGGGTGGCATTGTGAAGGAAGAGGATGCATTCTGGAATGCATGGTCAAAAATCCCCAAAAAAATAACCAACAACTTGCATACAGGCCTACATTGTAAGGTAAATATGCTTATTAAACGACATTCTTTGCTTATCGTGCCAAAACATCTGCTTTGGTATTCTTATTGCTTCTTGCAAAAGATGTTGAATAAGATCTTGCAAATAGATCTTGCAGAAAGATGCTCTTCCCACATACCTGGAAAACCTCCAGTTGTCCAGGAAATTGTCCAGGTTAATATTCAAGGAAAAGTGATTTTAGATTTAATTTAATTTATTACCCTATAGTCAGCATACGTGTATATCATGCCATGCGGTTTATTGACGAGACAACTGAATTGTTGCGGAAAATGCATGGTGTGTTCTGAAACAATATCATTGAACAACAAGATAAATAGTTGTTAGGCATATTATTACTTTTTTGAATTTTCAGTCATCAGGATAGCCACAGAAAATTGTTTTAAAAAATGGAAAAGTTAAAAATTTCATTACTATATGTGGGAATCCTAAGTACTGAGCCAGGGTTGTTGTGAGGCGGTGCAGCGTGTGTCAGACTTATTTGCCCAAAAACATACATCTCCAACTTCATTAACCTCATAAGATGCATATCTCGTAACTTCCATGCACTTTCACCTTGCCTCCTATCGAGCTTTTCCAGGAATCCAGCATTTTTGCCTGGTGGTTTAATAGAAAATTTCTCGAAATCTTGATCCCGGGTCAAACTTGAGGGCCAATTATGTAATATACGATGCATTGTACGTGAAATTTGTGGAGAAATGGGCTTTGGTGCAAGCGCCGCGCTTGCCCTTAGTACGTTGCAGGTTCACCTGACAGACATCCATCCCTTGGCCACGATGATGCCTAATATAATTTCGCCAAATTTTCGCCTAAAGCTATAATTTTAACGCTGGGGAAGGTCAGAAGCTTCGTGCCCCCTCTAGCTGGCTAGCCTTTTTTTCTTCGCCTTACACAATCGGAGGCCATCCATTTGTTACGCTTCAAACATCTGTTGCCAGAAATTTGCTCTTGAAAAAAGCCATGGCTGTTTAATAAGCGTGGATGGTCTTTGCAGTGGCGTGCGACCTTTTTCAACATTCCCCTGAAAAATCTTGGACGCTATCAAAAGGCTTTTTCAAGTGGTTTGCCTTTTAAGTGTCGCCCTTCAAAACTCTTCAATGGTGGACACATTCCTATCCTCTGGCTGGGCGGCTTGTCTTGCATAACCACAGGAAGTAGCAATTTGCATGGAATTGCTACTTCTCACCACACATCTAGTGGGTGTTTTTTTGTTGCACTTGTTTGTGTTATAGGTGAAATAGGCAATTTGAGTTTGTGGTGGCGGGTTTCTACTTTAGGAAACGATTTTTGGAAGAGAAAGAGTCGATTGATCCCTGATTTTTAATACCTTCTAAGACTTGTTTTAAAGTGACTGCCATCAATGATCAATCCTGAAATAACTGATTTAGTTTGCATTGATGGTAAAGGGATTTAATTCAGTTATTTAAAATACAATCGAAATTATTGCAAGCATCTGAAGGTCTAAAAAGGGTGGAAAACCTGGCATTGTTAAGGAAATTGTATAAAAATGGAAGTCTGGGAAAATGACTTATTTAAACAGTCAGCGACATCAAATACATACATGTATTACATTTGCTTTCACTTATGCAGTTATTAGTTAATTCTAAAGTCAGGAGATGACACACTCGGCCAGCCTTGCATTTTTAGAACTGGGGAATTTCCCTTTTGTGCATAATTTTTAAATACAGATCGAAGTTTTTTTTACATGTTATAAACATTTTTTTACTACATTGAACTTTTTAATTGGCACGAAAATTCACTAATCACCTAATAACCAGGTTTTCCCAGACCAGGAAAGATCTAGAAAAGTTAGGGAAATTCGACATGAAAATATTGCAGTTGTTGAAAACTGAAATCCTCAAGGGGGTTTGCTAGGACCATGAAATTGTGAATTTAAAAAAAAATAATAATCTGAAATAGTTTAGTTCGTTTTGAGAATGTTTGTTTTCACTTATTTGCTTATATGTATAATATATATATTATACATATATGCTTATAAGCATATATAATGTATAATAAGCAATAAATATAGCTTGATTTACTTTGACATATTTAATAATTTTGCATTGTTTGTTGGTAAAGGTGGTCAGGGAAATTAGTTTAAAAACCTGGAAAAAGTAAGGGAAGTTGAACATTTGGTTTCTGGGGTTAATTACCCCGATAAGAACTGATTTAGTAAGAAAAAAAACTGCTCTAACAGTCGTTAGTATTGTGCAATCGTTGAAAATTTAGTCGTCAGTGTGATCATGGAAATAGTTTTTACAACTGGAATAGTAAGGGCACATAAAGCTTCATTTGATTGTAAGGGAACCCTGAACATTTGAAATAAAGTTTTTCAAGTTTTATAAAGTTTTGCTCATCAACTTATGGATTAGACTAGACTCATGTTTTATCCATAATGCGCGTTGCTATTTTGGATTTTATGCATTTGTGCTAAAAACGTTAGCTTGTTATTTAACAGAAATAATGTGCGCAAGGTTAGACTGATATGAGAAAGTAGTATTTTATGGATGAATATCCATCACAATAGGACTAACAAAAAAAAAAGCTGGCATTACATTGCATGCAGAGCTTTGGCTTTCTCCAAAATCTCATTAGTATAATAACGCCGTTTTCTGTGGGAAAAAAATATTTATGCACTTAATAGATAAACATTAACTTATGAAAACAAGCAGGGCTTTGCATCATGCGCACAATTGCAGCATGCTTTTTAAGAGGAATGTGAAACACAATAATTGCATAACAACAATACAGTAATGTTTCCCTCCATATCAAGGAAAAATAACGATTGCCATTTGTCATTGGATAAGCCAACTGAAGAGGATTTTTACTAAATCGCTTTTTGGACTTCTTGGGCATTCACACACTACGAATGACATTTTTCCACAAAAAAATCCCCTTTATTTGATGGCTCAATAAAGATAAAAACGCAATGGTATCCATAATCCAATCCGTTGGAAAGTTTCTTGTTAGCTGGTATTCTGGACTTGGCTGTAAACGTATAACCTAACATTAGTTGCATTAATTTTAAATCTATTTTTTGGTAGAAATGTGATGAATAATCTCATTATTTAAATGTAAATTAAGATTATTATTCCTGAAGTGTTCTCATGTAGCCTATGTAACATTAAAACAGGTGTCTTTAAATTACAATAGTTTTCCTAATAATTGTCAAAGTTTCAAATTAACACTAACTAGGCTATATATGGCTCGTAAATGCTTTAAAATCTTTTTTTTAAATGTATACCATCATAATTTTAGATGTATTTTTTATTTTTTATATTCTAAACTAGTGAAAGCTCATTGTAAGACTTGTATAAGACAGTTATATAAAGTCCACATTGCTTATGAGATTATGAAACATATCATTGTTATCCCAATTACAAATTATAAACCTAGTTGAGTTTGTTCTTATTAAAATGAAATCTCTTAATTAAGATAGGTTTACTCAAATTTTTTTCTTTATTTAGGGAATCTAGCTATAGTCTCATAGCATAAAAATTCCTCACATAATCCTATTAGCATGTTCCACAATTGCATTATTAACATGGTTTTTCTCTATGAGACTACTTAAAGATTTTTCACCATGGGAAACCTGTCTAGATTAAAACGTTACGAAATCCATATTCTTTGTTTTCGGTGAAGTAGGTTTTAATTTTTGTAAGAAAGCTTAATTGTGTGACTGCCCTTGTCAAAATCAGAAAATTATACTAAGTATACTTTTCTGATTACTAAGTATACTAAGTTGTTCAAAAAAATTGCACTTAAAATTATAACAACTGAGAATCAAGTATACTTTACTGTAAACAAACTAGTGTTTTTAGAAGTATACCAAGTTGTTAAAAAAAATGCACTTACCCCCGTACCACATTTGCACAAATGGCGCTGCTTGAGACCAAGCTTCGTATCAAGCCTGGGATTGGGTACCACAGATGGTTACATCTGAGCCACAGATCAAGGTTGTTCAATGAGGTACCTTGAGACGGCAGTTTTCAAAATGGCGGAATAAGACAAATTTCATGTGCACCATGCTGCCAGATTACAGTTCTCATTTTTCCCTAACAATCGTCGAGATTGATAGGGATTATTTACGGATATATAGGGATTGATACGGTGAGTGAGGTCCTGTATACTAATATTGCGTAACAATAGACAAAAACAGTTCTTAAGCAGATCAAAATGAAAAAAAAAATATAGAGAAAAACTTGACATGTTGGATGGCGTGTTTGTTGCTTATTTTTTTCTAGTTTTGGTTTCTTGCAGGAATTCGTTTCGCACGCGTGCCTTGCTCCAATGTTTCGTTGGACAGAAACCGCTTCTTGAAGAGTAATTTAGTGGCCGCCCCAAAACGACTATTTCTGCACTACTTGAAGTAGCTTCCAAAACATAGCTCAGTAATGACCAATCAGGTTTTCTGCTGCCCTGAAATATTTAATGTGTGTGAGTTGAGGCGCAAGTTTGCGTGATGCTTCAAGATGCTCTTGGTAGACCAGGTAGCCAAAGAGAAAGTCGACAAAAAAAAAAGTATCAGAAAAACTGGCTCCGAACTAGGTAATTACTGGACAGCTGTAACAAACTAGTGTTTTAGAAGAGGTTTAAAGGGTTTTTAGGGAGGAGACGGGTGGGAATAAGGGGAAATGTTATAGGTAATTTCTTAGTCCTCTTCAATGTCCCCGGGCAGGGTACCTCCGAGCAAACCTTCTCTGAAAATGTACAATGTGCGGTCTTCAAAAGACTCTGTGGTGTTGAAATCCTCCAGAGTTTGCAGAAACCATGTCCAACTCTGTAAGGGGCATAAAGAATAACGTCCATAATTAACACTCGATAGGGTATGATTTTTACAAGTTGAAAATATGAGAAATCCTGGAGCTGATTGGCAAAGTGACTTGCCATAGGCCAGCGATGGTGTCAGTCGGCCTATTTGCTTTTTAATCTAATTATTACCAATGGAACATTCATTTCTGCGAGGCATTTGTTATTAGTTTAAGTGAAAAGCATACCACATTTGGTGTCGGTTTTGCTTCTTTAAATCCAGAAGTTAACTAGTGCTATCATTATTTTTGGAGGGGGATTATAAACTGGTCTCTAAGCTCGTAGTTACAAGTTGTTTTTTTGGAAACAAATAGCGATAAATAATAATAATCTTTAAGACAAATGTACTTTCATCGTATTGATGGTGGAAAAATGTTTCAATTGGCTTACATGCACGCTATCTGAGAAGGTAGTAAATAACTTACATTTTTAATTTTTTCAAGACTTTAATGAAATTGATGATATAAATTGTGTATTTACAAACTTTTGGTGCACTAAATATGCATATTATAAATTGTTTCTGTGGAACAAAATTATGGAATAACGATTTGATTTGCAAATCCCATTGTTGTAAACGAATTTTTATTGACACGTGTCATACAACAATAGAAATGCTCATTTTACTAATCTTATCGCTTTTTTATCCAAATTCGGCTATGTTCGTAGCTACGAAGGCTGAGAGGAGCCAATTTCCTGTTTGACAGACACAACACGACATGCCTGCCAACCCATCATTACATATACGAAATTAAAGGTATTAGATGAAGCGTCATTACAACTTATCATTGGCGACTAATATACTGAATATCAAGCCCAATTTTATCATGGATAAGATTAGTAAATATATTTCAAATTATCTGTAGGTATTTACATGTATAACAAGGAATCTGTTGTAGAATTTTTAGTACTGTACTTCTTTATTGTATTCTGTCTTGTCAGGAATTGTACACAAATTTCTATCATGTAGAATTGTAATATTTTTACAAGTTTTTGTTTAAGAGGGTTGCATACCAGAATAAGCCTTTTTTTTTAAATTATTTTTAATTTTATTTCGGAAACTGTTAGGAACAAATGGAATTTACGAGGACCTATAGCATAAATATTCTATTGTATATGTATATTCCATTTCATGGAAATATGTCTGTAAAGTTTATAACTGTATAGAGGGTATAAACTTTACGGATCTATTTCCATGAAATATATATAATATACATATACATAAACAAAAATATTAAACAAATATTAGAATATTTATGCTAGGTCCTCGTATATTCCATTTGTTCCTATCAGTTTTCAAAATTAAATAAAATTATTTAGAAAAAAAGGCTTATTCTGGTATCTTAACAGTTCAAGGAAGTTTGATTCCATGGTAAACCAACAGTGGTATTTACATATTTGACTGAGGTTTGGGTTTTTGACGACTAGCAAGCAGTCACGTCTTCCCTCTGATACATAAACCAGAAACTAAGCTAGCTCTACAGCTGGAAAATGTCAGCAAACGACTCGCCCAAGTTTAAGAAAACTGAAATTCCTGAGTTTAAAAAACTGTATCTTTGTTTGTAGCAACGTTGCGTATGTATATATAGAGAGCTGCAACTCTCCCAAATGAAACGTACATATTCCGGGGAGGAAATGGGCCTAGGTTGACCCCAAAAGAGAACGAGCAAGCTCGGATGCTCCTAAAACGGATGTTGACTTTACGGAGATGCGATTTTTGACTCTTGCTTTTATTTGAATGCCGATATGCGAAACCCACTTGCTTATGCAGCATTGTCATTTCTATTCATAATGTTAGTTTTTTTTTCAAATCTTTTCTTCAAGGAAGATTCAAAACATTGTCCAGGTATTTTGTTAGGCCCCTTTGACGTTGTACTTTATCATCGACTGCCAGCATCCTTTTGTCATTAAACTTTTGGAAAAGAATGCTTGTTATATAGAGAAGTTCTGCTCTACATACGATCGTTAGTTGCATATGGATTGTAGACCGTTGATGCATTGAGTCTTGAAAGTGAAGTGGAATCCCTCAAGCATTGGCACCATAGCCTTAGCTTTATCTCCACTTTATGTAGTGACCTTATCTATGCACTTAAAAGGAAACTGTAAAATGCAGTACTCGGCTTTGGAAATGTTAACATTTGTACATGTTCAATTTATATATTCTGATGTCGCCACTGTGCATCCTTGTTGAAGAGTTTTGGCATGATGCTTATTTTGAACATGGCAGGTGCCTTCATGACATTATGCCATATATGCCTTAATGACATATTCTATGTCATTAGGTTGCAGGTATAGTTTGTTGGGGTTTTGCTGTAATTAAGACACTAATGCCTGTTTAACTGGTAGGTTATTTTTTGACAAATCCTCCTGCATAACACTCCTTTGATCAGTGACTTTGTTGAAATATCTCTTATTTCAGACTGAAATATGATTTTGAAAAATCCTTTTTGTAACGCGGTTTGGTTATTTAATTGGCTCAATGCATGTAAATAACCTACCTGTTTTGTAAACATGATATTAAATAATACCGGTTTAACTTCTCGTTGTAAAATTTTGGTCTGGCTGAACCTATAGTACATGTATAGTGGATTTTTGTCTGACATTGAGGGAACTTGGTTTGAACCCTGAATCTGCCATCCGAACTATGATTTTTTTCTAGCTTTTACCAAACTTTTTTCTATAAAAAATAGGCTGCAAGCATATTATTTCCTAATCTTTATACCTTGGCTGTGCAAGCGTAATATTTCTTATACATTTGTACATTAGCAATCACAAATGTTCATTTACTGACTTTAATATCAATTAACTGCAAAAAAAACTTTGTTTATTAATAAACTTATCCAAATCGTATTGTATGTTTCAATTTCTGTAACATTAGTGCTCCTCACGAACGTAATCTTAGCCCTTATTTATCCACTTTCGGCTAACTTGGTAGATACGGAGGCTGAGAGGAGCCAAATTCATGTTTTACAAACAAAACACAACGTGTGTGCCAACCCATCATTGCATGCGAATGTAAAGGTAATACATGTACATGTAGATGAAGCATGATTAAGTATAGATGAACTTAATCATTGGCGCCAAAACACAGAATATCACAAGCTCGGCCAGCCCACTCAAGCCTCCGTCAACTAAACAAAAACCTATTAGAAACGTGAGGATCCCTAATGTCGTTCACCCAGAATTATGCAGCAAATGTTTAGATCTAGATAGAATTCCAAAATCATTTTCTATGCGTGTCATAGTCATTGACAATAGTTGTCTGTTGAATATTTTCTTTGAATTAGTAATAAGAATTGTAGATGTAGTACTTATTGATTGCTGAGACAATACGATGTTCTTCAGTTGTTATCTTTAGGCAAAATTGTCATCTAGAAGAATCAAGAAGATTCTCGGCATCACTGTCAGATTTACTTTTGGAAATCATAAACTCAATTAGGCTTAAAAGTTTAATTAAATAACCTGCAGCAGCCCATGCAGTTTGATTTTTAATGAATAAGATGACCCTGCACTCGCTTTAAATTACATGTCAAAGTATTCTGTTTGGGCTTTGGGCATCAATAACATTGCGATGGTATTGATTGCGATGGCCAAGCTTCTCAATTGACTCGTCATTGCTGGGTTTTGTTTTCGGTTTTATAAACGTTCTCTTCGCCAAAACGTTATGCCACTTGCCCCTAGGCTGGCCCACATTGTCATTCTATATATCTAACCAAACACCAATTTCTGCGGTATATTCCACCTGAGAGTCGTACAACGTTGTGATTGTCCATCAGGGACCATTATCAAACGCTACGAGCAATATTAAACTCGATTAGGGGGACATCGAGAGAAATAATTTTGATTTTAGTAGCATAAGGATGGAAATTTTCGAGGCATGGTTTTCATACAAGGCCTAAATGGGAATTGCACCATGGCGGGGATTTTAAAGAGCTTGTTTTTAACCCCTTTGAGTACCCAGTTTACTAGATCTGTGTGTGTGTGTCTTCTAGCGTTTTTAGTTGTCGCATCGTGGTGCACTAATGAATAAAACATTGCAACTGCCAATAATCTTATAATATACCTTTGAAGAAATTGGCAATAAAAATCTCACCGAGCTTGTTATGGTAGATATCAGATAGCCATTAAAACTGGTTTGACCATCAGGGACCATCTGTGGACTATAATAACAAGCATTGAGATCTGTTTTTTTTTGTTTTTTTGTTCCTATATTCATCGTCATTTAATTGGTTAACCAGGATAAGTTTCAAATTCACCTTATAATAAGAGTTCAAATGACTTCTAGAAAAAAAAATATTCTAATAGACGTGTATAATTGGTGACCCAGTATACTTATAGTCTACAATATATACATATATTCCCAATAAGACAAATATTCTACACGAGGCTGGTGAAAGAACACGTAAGGTCTTACTTTTTAGATTCCCTATTGATGACAGTGATTCAATAATGACAAATTGTTATAAACTTTTTTTTTGGAAAAAAATGGCTCTAAATGGATAACAAAATCCCAGAAAATTCAATGACTTCTATTGTTGCCAAGGCTTAAAAAACTGTTTTATTGGGGTTTATATTAAGAGATTTAAGAAAATCTCACTTTAAGTTTACATCATATGCTTGCTTAGTTTTGGATCGATATTCTGTTTTTTTTTTTTTATTGAATTAGCCCAAATGGGAAATAGTAGCGAAAGTGCTATTTGTACATTTTATTTTCTATTCATAATTAATCAGTACAACTTTATAGTATTTAATTAAATATATACAAATATATACGGAGCCGCGAGTCAATGCATGCATGTGTAACGAGACACTTTCAGAATATATGCCTTCAGAAATAATTCAATGTATTTGTACTGTGTTAATGCTATTGAACAAATAAGGTTGAATGCATTTTGAAATAAATTGACCAATATGAAAATAAATTTTTGAAAACATTAAATATTTATATATATATATATATATATATATATATATTGGGGAAGTTAATGATAAATATTATACACGCATCTTCATACAGTTATCATAAATCATATCATACATGTATATCATGGAAAATGTGTAAGATCCTAGAAAAGTAGAAAATTTCGTTTATGGGAGAACCCTGTAAATTGGACAATCTCTAATCTTCCTAATGCTTGCTTCAGTAGAAACTGTCTTAAAACATACATACTCTTAGGACCAGTAAAAAGTATATGCTTTTATACAGGTTCTACTGTAGCAAGCATTAGGAAGATTAGAGATTTTGCTCAATTAGCAGTTCCCATGAAACGAAATTTTCTACTTTTCCAAAGTTCTTAAACATTTTCCATGATATACATTTTTGATATGACTAATGGTAATAACTGTGTGAAGATGCATGTATAATATTTATCCTTTGCTTTTCCCTGACAATTCAAGATTTTCCAGGTTTATTTAACAACAATGAGGATTCAGCAAATTGATTTTTTTTTATTTGGCGTTTTCCTAAATTTGTTTTCGATATGGTCCCAAGTGTATGCTGGGCAAGAACAGCGTGGAGCATGGGAGAATAAGCATAGAAATGAATTCCTGAGATCAGCAATTCCTGAAATCGGAAATTTCTGCCATCGGGAATCCAATCGAAACGCTGATTTCAGGAATTCATTCCTATATGGTTTTTCTCCCATGCTCTACGCTGTTCTAAAAGGTAAAACATAGTGCTATCAGCGATTAAGGAATCGCTTCATTCTAGAATGAATCTGGGTTGATTCTGGAATGATTCTAGCTGGTATCAATGATTGCAATTGACAATCTTGTTTTCGATACCATTCAGAACTCATTAAAATCAAGAATGATTCTAGAAAAGACGAACTCGTTTGTGTCCTGGATTCATGCTAGAATCACGTGATGCTCTATTCTTTGATGCACCGTTATACTATGTGCGGGTGCATCGCAAATCGCAGGTTTGTCTTTAGGAATCATTCTAGAATGAAGTGATTCTTTAATCGCTGATAGCACTGTTTTTACCCTTACCCTTAGACAGGTTCTATTGTTTATGCTCTCCAGAACATGACCTTTAGGATAGATTTTCCACCCCAGGTATACAAAGAATTTTTAAGATCTGGCAGTGAGAATTTCTCAAAAATATGTCCATGAATTTTGATAGTGGCTGGATATGCCAGGCACGAAGGGGGTGAGGACTGCAGCGTGGTGAGTCTCCCTCCTCGTGTTGACAGGTTTGGCAGGGGTTCCACGTGTATAGTAGTAGCATGCTGACAAGTCCGATTTTACCGGGTGTTCCCATAGTAGCGGCAACGTGTTTGGCTAGCCACGTTGCTTGGCGCTGATTACCTGTTGATTTACGATAGGAGCAATCCATCAGGGTCAGCGTTGTTGCAATTTTTGCCTTCACCCTGGCCTCGTTGTACAGGTGAGGAGGTGCATTGCACCAGGCTCTGGAGGCGCGTGTGTACCTCCACTATTCGCGTGTGCACCTGGCGTCGGCTATACGTGCAACGTCATGGCAGGTTTTCGGTTTTCAGAATTGAGGACCCTCGTTAATTTCGAATCATTCTAATTAACGGTACGCGTAATTAATAAGCTGACTTCGTGGGGGCCTCGCATATGCTTGGCTAGTTTGAAGGGTTTTTGAGGCTGTCAAAAAGATGACATAGTTGCGTGTTTGGTTGAGCCGTTTTGACCTGCAGGACTGTCCTGTCAGTCTGTGATTTTTATCCTTGTGTGGGTAAAATTATAAGGGACATGACTAGTGCAGTGGATATTAATTTATTCCATTGAAACGGAAGTGGAGAAATTTAAACTGGACATACCACACAGGTTCTCAGGTTATAATACTGTCCAAACAGTTTTTGTTAGTGTAAAGTACTTCAATTCAATTCAATTTCTTACCCTGCAATCAGCATGTAGTATGCCATGTGGCAGGGGGCAAAGTGCCAGAATTTTTGAACGGGAATTAAGAGTATACGGTATGAGTATACTATAATGGTTCCTCCAAAAGTGATTCTATATTTATTGTTTTTTTTTTCTTTTTTCGAATTTCCTAATAAAATATGAATTAATTTTAAACGAGTTTTTCTTGCAATGAGGAGCTTATATGAGACAGGCTTGCTGTTTTCCACATTGTATTTATAATTCCCCATTGATTGCTTTAATCACGCATTATTTTAATTACTTCCATGTTTAATTATAACTTACAAAAAAGAAAGCTTTTTTTTCACTTTATCAGCAAACTACAAGAAAAGTAATCATGATATGATTTCTGTAGGGATTTTGATACATCGTCATCTTTTGGCAATGTACAGTCAATAAATTTAAGTTAAAATTCCATTAATCTATAAAGTGGATGTTTTGTATACGATGTCATGAAAATAAGTTTGGGTTAACTAATATTTGGATTTTTTTTGTGTTTAAAATTGTCATAATTTTTATTTTGTAAAATTCAACATGCCAACCTACACGTAGTATATATTCTTAAGGCTCTTTATCCTCTCTCCATCACTTATAAAAAAAATTGCCCAGTATTCATCTTGTTTTGGTGCATTTACCTAGTTATTTTTAAATAATGATTTTTGGGGGCTGGTAGTGACGTCATCTGCATGGCCGCTAGGAGCAGCAAATGCCCCATTGAAGAAACCTCAATTTCAAATATATGCTAGAGTTTATGCTGTTGAATTTGATGAATATTGTGCAATTTTTTTCATTAATTTACTTGTATTAGTTATGGAAAAAATGGCTTTTAAAACTAAATATTGCAGGTATAGGGCTTGCTCCAGAGGGTAATGAGCCTTAAGATTGTCATTGCATTTGATTTTTCACATGACGATCTTGTCCAAACTGTGATATTGTTGTTTCAATCTAGCTTTGCCATCCATTATCCAATTCTCCATGATTTATAGCCTTCTAGTCATTGTTGATCTCATTGCTGGATTATTGGATGACATCATGATAATAAATACAAATAGATGAAGTCAGACTGTAGTAATAAAAACTTTATATTCGATACACTACAGTGAATAAAAAAATGAATTAGTGAAACTCTTCCTTTATTGTCAAATCTATATAAAACGTTCAACATAGTCGCCAAATAAAATGTTTTATTTATATAAAAATCCGAGCAATTTTCATGCGATTTATTCATATTGAATGGGAGAAACCGTTACTGGAAGTGCGAGTAAACTAGTTCGTTTGTTAATGAAGTTATAAAGCTTTCACCACGGTCGTAAATATTTTAGGATTTAAGCATCTTTTGCGATTAAAGCTATAACCCGAGGTTGAAGCGCTATAAATATTTATGGGAAAAGCTTTTTTTACATATAGTCCCATGGAACTCTGGATTGCAAACTTGAAATCCATTCAATCTCCCATGAATGAAATCCATGGCCTAGTTCACCACTAAAACCGTCATTATGTGAAACGCACGGCCAATACGATATGATGATGCCCACATTTTATGATAATGAAGGTTTAGATGCCTACTTACCTGGGCCTTAGTACAAATACACTTTTTTTTTTCTATTCAATTCGTCTTTACCATGGAAATATACTGTAAGTTTATATAGTAAGAATTTACTGTACAGTACCTGAAGAGCTATCAACTACTATACGTAGACTCATATTTTCTAGCCATTATATTATTCAAATTCTGGTTGGTTTTTTTTGCAATAGTTCACAATTTTCCCAGAAGATAAAAATTGGAATTAAACTGTCATCATATAGAGCAGGATTCCCCCAGACCTGGAATATATAGTGTGGGAAAAGTAAAATATTTTGAAAAAGTCGGGAAAATTGAACACATGAATAGTATAAATTAGCTTTTTAATAGCCTATTATTATAGCTATATGGTACGTTGAGCCCTCTTCTGATTCTACAGAAATGGGGAATTTCCCTGTTAACTATATATGTTGCTGTAATTTTGCGAATTGTTCTTTAGAACAATCTCTTTGAGCAACAATATAGGTATACATTATTGTCATACTTTTGAATTTTCAATGCAGGATGGTCAGATAAAATTGCTTTAAAAACTGGAAAAGTATGAGAAATTGAAATTTCCATTCCTTGGAGAAACTTTTAATAGTTAATACGTGTATACCAGATCCCGTATGTGTCTCCTTGTGCAACCTTGAACTAATCATATGTCAAAACAATATGGACTTCAATCATAGAAAATTTCCTCCGTAAATTTATTATTTTGATAATAAGACGCATGCATGTTCAACCCTATATATCAATATACTCTTATTTATGAACCTTTGCTATCGCAATATGCATAACGTACACGCATATGTAATATTCATCATTTCTCAATTAATACACTACTGACACTGCCATTAATCTATATTCTATATGTAATCCTGGCATATGTTAATTATAACATCATGCTAATTAGTATTCACGCTATCCGCTTAATAGCAAGCTATCTTATAAAAAATTGAGAAAAAAAATATTTAAAAAAACGTCCATCGCAGATTTATTCATGCTGACAATGCCATCTTATTGATCTTTTCCTGCAAATTATAAGATTATTGATAATTAGTATATCATGTTTGAAACCCGAATTAATTGCAAAAATCAAAGATTAATTTGATGAGGGCTTTGATCTATGGGATATCTAATTTATTTTTTCTTAATGATTCTTCTATACACTTTGTATTTCGTACCTTAATTATACTATGACATTTTTTAAGCTCTTTTATCCATAGTTTTCTCATCAGTCATGCAACTAGTGGCCAACTTAACACCTTCTATTGATTATATGGACTTAATGCCATTTTCGAAATTGTTAGGTACATGTACATGTAAATTGGATATTTCAGCGGTATTAATTTATACAGTTGTTGTGATAATAGCAAATTAAAATATAAGGTTTAGTAACCTGCTAACCTGGCTGATGAAGTCCGTAATAAAACATGATCAAAAGATACAAAATTTAATTTCTGCGAATAATAATTGGTAATAAAAACTATCGTCGTGCACATATACCCTTGATATAGCTAATTAATTTCTTGTCATCAGATGGCTTTCTACATTTCTTAGGTTGCCCTAAACGAGCTAAGCATAACCGTATTTTTTATTGCTGAAAATGACATCTAAAATTAGTCCAATAAATTAAATGTATAACTTTTTTTTTCATTGAAAACCGAAATGCTTGTTCTGTAGTCAATATCTAATTTCTATTGCATGACTAGTATAATACTATTTATGTCGTTTTAAGAACTTTTGAGGATTCTTAGAATGATAGCAGAGTAATTAAATGATGCTTCATAAGCTGTAATTGACACTATAGGTACCTCTTTATAATTCCTACTGTACATCTGCCTAAAGGCTTGAATTGCAAACTTCATTTTTTATCCAATTTAATCCTCAATAACTATACGAAAACAATCGCAGTACTTCAATGACGCAAATTAAAGTATAGTAATTCTTACAAGAGATTGCTTTTAGAGGACCTGATGAGGTGTATTTAGTGCTCATAAACGAAATATTTTTTAAATTGATGATCTATAGTGCTTGAAATTGCAATTCTGTGTTTGAGATTCGAATAAGAAGTCATAACTGAATCTTGAACAGCTTTGGGATACGTGATATTAAACAGGTTTTCCAACTGCTAATTATCAAATTGTTTTTATTACGTGTTTATACACATACAGTGGAATTCGCTTATAACTATGTTCAAGGGACCTACGAAATCAGATTTTATCCAAACATAGCTTTATCTTGGATTTTTGAAAAATATAACCTACATGTAATAACAATAATAATGTTATGAATAATAATGTTAAAATTGATTTGCATGTATTTACTAGATATTTGACTGAAAAAAATCGTGCAGAATAGTAAGTGGTTTGGTACAGGTAAATTTGCTGAAAATTATAAGGGGAATTTAAAACTTTTTTTATAAAAAATAGTGAAACCGTATCTAAAACTGGAAAAAGTAAAAATCTTGTACAAGTACACTGATATTGGAAAACAATTATTCAATAGTAAAGATAAATTTTAAAGTTCATATGGTTTTATAGTTCATGTTTTTCAAATTTTAAACAAATAACCGAGTATATAAATTTAATTATCAAATTTGACTTAAATTTAATCCTTTTTGAAAGTTAATATTTCGTTAGTAAAAGTAAAATAAAAAAAATATGATTTCAGATAAAAATCCAACACAAATTTAAGATTGTTGATCTTGTCAGTCAGTACATTACATGTATACGCACTTAAAAATTGGGAAAGGGGAGGAAATCTCAGAAAATCGTTATAGGCGAATGTAAGGATCATTTTTCGTTTGAAGATTGGATAGCCATGTCCGGATTATCGTAGTATCCGAGCACAATTACTGTTCCCCTTCGGAAGATAAACAAATTAACCGAACACAGTGCTCGGAATCGTTATACCCGGAATATCGCTAAATCCAGCATTCTGTATTTTCAATTTTTATTACTGATTGTCGTAATACATTTTTTGCTTGTATGGTGTTTATTACTGTTTTCTACACTAGATCAGTGGCAATTTCGCCTTTTAGTATACACATGTCTGTGTCCATTTTCTTTTTCTTTCCCTGTGTGTGTATATTTTGTTGCATTTCATTTCTAAATTGTAACAAATGTTGTCGAAAACAAGATTCGATGTTTTCAATCCTCATCCCAAACGTGCAGTGATGGTATGCAACTGCCAGGTTCGATAACTATGTCCATAACGTTTTTGATGTTTTTTAACTTTGTAATACTATGTCTTGAAAGCCCAGGAATGGAATTCGATACACCGTGAAATCTATATTTTTTTCCATGGCATCAACAGTCAGTTTTTTCATCATTTGTTATTTTATTTTCACCGTTGATATCTGGATGAAAGAATTTCTGACTATATCTCCGTGATGTTCTTTTTTAAACTTACCATCATAATTTGGCCAGTGGGGAATCACATACGTAGCATGCCGTCGAAGATCAAAGACTAGCATTCTTAAAATGCAATTTTCAATGTAGAATCTAAAGTTGAAGTTTGTGGTGATGCATGAAAAAAAAAATGTTGTTTTTCGTGCAATGATGCTTGTATCGAACCTGATGGTAGAAGTTGATTAAAATTGAAATAAACAATGGAATTTAATGAAGCCCATATACTGTATATGCTTTTGTTTAGAGGTAATACTCCCAAGTTCTATTCAATGGTTTTGAAAATAAATGCCCGAGAGGAATGACAGTGTGTATTGTATAGGATTTCATACGATCCCTTAAGGTCAGCAATCATAACGCAGCTTAGTGCATTGCAGGACAGTACTCCCCATTTTTGTGAAACACATTTATGTGTCTTTATAGATGTTTTCACTGTGTTCTGGGTGTTTTTTTTGTAATTAGTAAGCTGTTACATGCAGTTGTAATTTTATGTTATAAATATACACGTAATTGCACACTGCAATATATACACAAATATTATACATATACATGTACCTCAAAAGGCATGTATACGTGTATTAATGGAGGACTTTCTATAAGCGGTGGCGCCATCTACGGAAATTTTTTTTCTTAGTATTATTGGTTACAATTTTCGCCACCAGTGGCGCTATGTTCATGCGCATGCGCAGTATTCTTATGGAAAGTCCTCCATTGTATTCACTCCCAACATCTCAATACAATTAATACAGGTATACATGCCTTTTTGAGGTACACATGTATTTATATGTATATCGTCCTGATATACAAATATTACTGATTTCCATATAAAATTAACTGCTCTTGCTTTAAAACTAACGTCAGAATTAACTTTTCTCTCAGTGGTAATAACATTTTAAAACTTGGTTTGATATTTTATGGTAACTTTGTCATAACAGACAACATAGTGTATATGCAGGTTTTATGTAAATTTGAATCCAATTTAAATTTCGTCGCTTTGTAGTCCATTTACCTAAAATTCTGCCAAAATAGCACGAATGACAACCACATCCCTAGTCATCAATCAATGTCTCTAGACAAATTAGACAATTCCAAGCCTTTTGTCATTTCAATATTTCCACTTGAGATATGGAAATTAAAGTTACTGCTTTTGAGAAAATGCCCTTTACCTTTTAGGGTTCAGGACTTTGCGGCGCCAAGAAGAGGCTGTTCTAGTCACCCTGTAGGCACCTTTCATTAATAACCACGTCCATCTTTCATTATGTATTTTTTTTATTGAGTTTTTACCAGTCGATTTTATTCTTCTTCGTGTAACATGCACGTCTGCATTCTGGCCTGTAGGGACGTTAGATAACCAGTCATATAAGGAGGCAAATCCACTCGCGTGTTGTTGCATGGATATCTTGCTGGGATCTTATCAGAGTATTCTGGTCTGCTAAAAAACTGGCCAACACTCATCCAAAAACCATGTTTACATGCAAAAAAAAATATGATCGGATTCTGAGGTTGTACCTCTATACACAAGACTTTCCATGCGAACGAATTAAAAAAAAAAAATGATAAACAGTCGGTAGCAGGTTTTCGTTTCCATACAGGGATGGAAGGGGTAGGTACACCTTGCAGGAATGTTGCTTCGAGGCAAAAAAAACAAGGGTGTCATGGGTCACTCACGAACAGATAACAGGGCTGAGCAGTCAGCACCAAAGGTTAATTCCGAATGAAACTGGGGATGTTTTGCAGGAAATCATGTTGGCCGGTGCCTTGCGGGGGTGGATAAGCCCTGCAAATAGGCCGTGCAATTTTTGGACCTGAAGAGGCAAGGTCGTTCATTCATTCCTACATTGCCTTTTGTGTGACGGATTCGGCGTGCTTTTCTGTTCACGCTTGTTGCCATTTGCAATTGGATTTTTCATCCCTCGACCATATTGGTTTGGCTTGTGCTGTACCTCACCTGCTATTTTTCATTCGATTACATCTAAGATTGCCCTTCGGGCTATTGTTGGGCATGTACCTGTTGAGGAGAAAACCTGAAACTGGCTGGGATTAACTCGCGAATCCGTGAAAACTAGGCAAATTGACTGAACTGAGGATGGTCAGCATTGACGTGTTCTTGAAGGTGGCCATAGGCAGCTGATGGTTTTGATGTCATTGGGATGGTAGACGTAATGTCCACATATTGTATGTACACTAATTTTGCTAATGTCATCAACCTGATGCAAATATTTGGTTTATATTTCACAGAATATTGTGCGTTGCCTATACATGTATACTGTACAGTTTGTCGTTTGAACAGTGTTTTCATAAACATGAAAATAATAGCAATGAATACAGGCAATTGTAAATCATATTTCAACCTCAACCCTTGCCAGAAACTATTAATAGTTCAAATATTATATTGGTGAAGTCATGGAAGTGTACTTCAGGTCTTCCAATTATACAAATGACATTGCAGGTCCTTGCAAGATGTCAACTGTAGGGAAAGAGTGTAGCTTAATAGGCAACATGTCTTAGTAATATCATAGATTTGTAGATTTGCACTTGAAGTCCATAAAAAGTAAGCGTCTAGCTGCAGAAGTCTTACTGGATGTGTGATAAGACATTCAAAATGCTTGTACTGGCCTATCACTTCTATAATGGTGCTTCGATCGGTTGACTTTTCAACTTAATGCCTGCTTTTCAACAGTAAATTCAGCACTCTGGTATCTGTGTTGGATTTTGAAGCATGGGAAAGATGACTTTCACCTACCACACCATGGGGGATGCTACAACCTCTGAAATTCTGTCCGTTATTTTTTGAAAATATTGCGTGTTTGCCCACCACAATTGACCCGCACAGCTCGTTTTTAAAAAAAATAATTGCATTTGGTAAGGAATTCATGGCCCAAGGGCATGCCTCATCCTCACTAAGCATGGCTGCCCACGGCCATCTTCAATTAGGAATCGAGGGAAATGTTGGGGATGATCGGTGATGAACACGATTTTTCTTTTTTACCTTATACTCTCATCAAGTCTTTATACATAGTAGCAGAAATTTTTAATTTTCAACAAACGTTTATCCCCATATTGCAATGCACGTCCTATGGGGCAATTTGCATGCACGATTAGCGCCTCAAACGATCCTCAAACGCATTTCTGCCATCCAACGTTTTTCCTTATTAAACATGCTTACTATGCGCACCACGCATTTCTGCTACTCAAAATTCATTCCTTTTAATTTATAAGCTATAAAAGCAGTTAATGCGGTAGGTGTTTTAATAACTCCCAATTTTCCCTGTTGCGCGAACTTAACGAGCGGATAATCGCGACCCAACATTGTTTTCTATAATTGGCCCACCTTAGTGGTTGTATACCTTTTTTGCCTCTTGCAGAAGAACCCCTTTTTATACCCAACACTGTGAGATATCTCTACCTTGGTGATATTAAGTGGCCATTTCTATGAGCACACACGATTAATCGTGATTAAAGTTAAATCCCCTTTTGCCGAATTTTTGGAGGGGTCAACCTGCAGGCACATTTCAACGCGAATTTGATATTGAAATACAGCATTCCGTGGTTTCATCACAGGGTGGGTCAAAAGTAATGATATTACTACTGCAGTTTATCACGAGGCTTTATCAACTATGATATTAGCAATCCTGGAGCTTTATAGACAGATGTGCTCACCATGCGAAACTTATCGCATTTTTTAGCCAAATTCGGCTAAGTTCGTAGTGACGGAGGCTAATTTCCTGTTTGACCGATACAACAAAACATCATTACATGTGAAATTAAAGCTAGTACATGTAGATGAAGCGCATGCAGTATAAGAAATCAACAAACCCAAAATGCAGAATGTCGCAAGCTCGGGCAGCCCACTCAAGCCTCCGTCAACTAAGCAAAAACCTATTTTAGCGTGAACTGCATGCACATTCCTAACCTTCTGTTTATTTGCTGTGCTCCAAAATTGTGTATTAATTTTTTTTTTTTGTATTTTATTTCAGGTAAGCTAATATTGTTTTCTCGATACGAAGATTGCATAAATTTACGAAATCCGCATTTTAGCCATTACTATCTAAGTAAGTGCCTTTCTCATTTGTTATTTGATAATAATAATAAGGGTACTCGGGTTCGTCATCGTACCTCTGTCATTTTGTAGCCTACTATTTCGTATAAGTCAACCGGTTACTCAGAAATGCACCAAGCTAGACTGGCAGAGACCCATTGGGCATACGTATTCTATCTGTGCAGGCAATTGCATGTTTATCCAGAAACAATTATTTAAAAATATTGTTGAATAGAAACCAGCTTAAGGTAATAGTATTAAATCCCATTGCATTATCACTTAGATCCATTGCTATTGAGATTATGGGACATTCCCTTGTCATCCCAATTGAAAATTAAGTCTTGCTGAATATGCTCTTACTGCAGTGGGATCTCATAAGTCTCATAAAATCTTATTATTAAGAGACTTATGCTATATAGTCCCATGAAATAAAATGTCCCTCTAGTCTCATTATTCTCATTGCTTTTCTCTATGAGGCCACTTTAGAATGTTCACTTTGGGATATCAACTAGAAACTATGCATAGACTCCAGTAATGACTAACTTAGGGTAAAAACTGTTTGAGAGCATGAAGCATGCATGGCATGATATGAATTTCGGACAATCGGAACTTTGCATTTAAGATAGTGCCTTTCATCATGATAGATGCCAAATAAAAGCGTGGAACATATGAGAATAAGCATAGGAACTCTCTACGCTGTTCTTACCCTTAGGGAGACACTCTGGCACTGACGTTCCTCTGAGCATGGAATTTAGTCAATTCCTCTCATCCATACTTTAGTCCTTGACACTTTTATGCATTATGGGATTCTTCTTGCCATTGTCTGGGGCTCTGCTGATGGAATCCTTTGGGCCTGTAACCAACCAACTATATAACAACTATGGTGGCTATGTATAACTTGTAAAATTGTAGTTGCTATAACACATGTGTGCTACAGTGAGTTGAGTAAGTTTTTTTTAAACAAAGTGTTTCATTGTTTCTGGATAACCATCTCCTGCATCATGAACAGGCATAATAGAAGCATTGTCTGCAAAGTTCGTAGACGACAGTTGGATGCTAATTAATGAGCAAGTTTATGCAAATCAAGTGTCGTCTGTAGGCCTATAGCTCAAGGATGTCTGAAATGGAATTAAGTGCATCGGTTTAACAATTCTCGCGAGTTTGCAGGTAATTTGATTTCAATTTTGTAAGTGGAAACTTGTATTATGCTTGGTCTGATTTCAATTGGAGATAAGCGGTGATGGAGGGTGATGGCATCTTGTTTGCAGAACCTGATGGCCCCAAAAACTACCACCTTCGACTATGGGGTATATCGTGATTTCAGGTGCTTTTTTTTTTTTTTTTTTTTCATCAGAACCCAAAGGGGTCCAGCAGTAGCGTGAAATTTCCATTATTAAGAGGTACCGTTTGCAGCAAAAACATGGAGGTCGACCATCCTGGCGCCATGACGGGGGTTCGTTCACCACCCCTATACCCAGTCATTACGAAACTAGGGCTGGGCAGAATAAATTACACATTTTTTAATAAGAGTTCGAGGTTTGCTTGCCATTGCTGAAGTTCTTTTTTCTGCAATTCAAATTGTATTTGCCATATGGGATGCTTAATTTGAGGGGAGGAGAGATGGTGGAGGAATCCTATCAGCACCTTTTTTAATGAGATGAACCATTATAATAAAAATGACCACTAATCCTGCTGAATATAGTCATGCAATGTCCCGCTTTGACCACCTGCTAGCAGAGTTTTATTATGTAAAAATCATGTAGGATTTAGACTGACCTTTGGGGCAAGTGTTTCTCCTCATTAATGTCTGCGGGCAAGGTGATTTTAGATGCATGTATGCAAAACAAATTTGAATTGCAGATTTTGTAAATTCAAATCATTAAAATATTGAGGAGTTTCTTATTTTTTACGCCATTGTGGTGCCACAGGGCTGTAGTAAAATCTGGCTTAATAATTTGGCTATCAGAAATTATAATTTGAAATTCTTGGAGAAAGTGTTTTTGTTTACAAGATTCAATGAGTTGTTTTAATATATACTGTGTGCATGTTTTGTATGTCTATTCTCGAGTGTGTTTGGGCAAATTCCTGGTTACGGAAACGCAGAGCAGATAAGGATCTTGTTTGGGCATTACGACACAACAAGTCTGCATACTGTTTTAATGTACATTGTATAATTGGCCTGTAAACTTGGCCTTCTTGTCAAAAACTTTGAAAACTAAAGATGAGAAATAGTACCTGTGTAAAATAATAAAATTATAAAATGTGACGGTCCCGACATGGGACTCATGTATAAAATAATAAACCTCCATAAAGTGGTATTTAATAATTTTTTATTGGTCCCAATGATTTTTTTTAACGGAATATCAACCATGGCAATTAAACTTAATTTGCTTGTGCTACTCAATAACTACGGACTCATCCATACATACATGTACATGTATACACGTGTACATGTATAAGGATCATTGAAAAAAACCCGGGGATATTCCCTATTGTGCAGCTGTATTGTGTCGACCAATAGCTATATAGTATCTCATGAAGGATTCAAAAAAGGGAAATTCCCTATATTGCAGCTGTATTCACTGTAGCATGTTTACAAATGAATCAGTCTGAAATAATAACCTGTCTAAAGTAATATTTTTTCCTGATACCAAGAAATGATTTTAGACATATTCTACTGTATAGGGTATTGAAAAAAGGGATTCATTTGGAATGAGGCGAATGCACATGAAGGCTAGTGCTTTGACATTTCATTTCAAAACAAATGAACCAGTCTGAAATAAAAACTTGTCTAAAAGTAATATTTTTCCCTTGTCCCAAGAATATGATTTTAGACAGATTGTTCTGTATAGGGTATTGAAGAAAAAAAAAAAAGATGGTGCTTTGACATTTCACTTCAAAACAAATGAACCAGTCTGAAATAATAACCTGTCTAAAGTAATATTTTTCCCTGGTCCCAAGAATAGGATTTTAGACAGATTCTTCTGTATAGGGTATTGAAAAAGTGATTCATTTGGAATGAGGCGAATGTACATGTAGGCTATACTGTATGTGCTTTGACATTTCAGTTCAAAGTTTTGTCCAGTTGTATCCTGTAAAATTGGCCTCCAGGCCTTCTAAAAGCACCATAATCATGATTTTGGCGACTTGACAACGTTGAATAATCGGCAGCGATGTCACGGGTGAACTAAGCGCTGCCACGATTCAATGCGATTGTCCGGTAGCAATTAAGATTGAAGAGATTTGAAAATGGGAGTCATTAACCCAAACGGCCGAACAGTTTGATTTTATTCGCCGGTCATTTTGATGCCCGAAATCACCGCAATATTTCAAAACAGGCCGTCCTTTTGGCTTTTCAATTCGCTCGTCAATATCTGGATGGTGGGTGGCATGCGTCGTCCAGATATAGGAAGAGAGAAGACCCTTGTATTACCAGTGAATTGAGCTTGGAGAGAATCGTCCTGATTGATCGGCCAGGAAATGTTGAATGTACGGCAATAGATGAGAGGTCGGACTTTACGTTCAACTTGTCCATGCCACTCCACTGGCTAGACAATAATGTCACTGAAGAGATGTTCAAATGGCCACTAATGGGAAATGGATGGCACAATTTGCAGAGTGCCTCAGTGCTGCTGTTGCATTGGAAAAAGGGGGAGAAGAAGAGACTGTGCCGTGCAATTTGCACTGTTTGTTTAGCACGCAGAAGAGGCATGGAAGGATCAAGGAAAAATTCGATACATCGGTGAATATCGGAGAAAGACAATGTCAAATTTAGGGAATTTGAGCAGACATGCAAGACGGATCTGAGCTGCTCATTACTTTTGCCGTATGTCACGGAAATGCTTGGTATACTCATAGTTTCAGAACGTTCTGATGTATACAGCCTTCCCAAATGAGAAGTCTCATTATACTAGTACATGTATGTTACAGCATTGCTTGTGAGATTATGGAACAACCTATTGCTATTCTCCCATGTACATGGGCAGTATGTGAGCATTGAAGTGGGATAACATAACTCATAAAAACTTATTATTAAGGGAACCATGAAATGCATGTGCAATATACACTATATAGTCCCATAGAATAAAATGTGTTGGGATCTCATTTGATATCATTGCTTGAGTCATATGATATCAATAGTTTCATTAGCACCTTCCAGAGATTTTGCTAGGGTCATTTGATGTACATGTACATGTAGTCGTTGCCAGAGTATTGTTGCTATTAATTTACATACAGTATACATTTGAGATTTTACATGCATGTACATGTACATGTACTTACATTTGAGATTTTACATGTACATGTACATGTTACATGTACTTCCCGACATGGACTTGTATGCCTCGACTCATATGATATCATTAGCACCTTACAGAGATCTTGCTAGGGTCATTTGATGTACATGTAGTCGTTGCCAGAGTATTGTTGCTTTTACATTTAACATGTACATGTATATTGATTGCTGAAGACTTAGGTTATGTCGACCTTGTATTTTTATGATGTTTATATGACTTGAAATTTTATTTGCTGAAAAAAAAAGAAATAAAAAAATGGACCAGGCCATTGCCATTAACAACTTTCGGGCCTTTGGGAATGCGATAGCTACGACTTCTCTCTCATTAGTTTGATTTTTACCCCTAAACATTTTTTTCTTATATTGTTTGCACTAATTAGTCAAAGAATTTTGGAAGTAATTTGGGAGGTATTTTTTATTGCATGATTTCATTAGATGAGCATTTCAATATTTTTTTAAATACCTCGTATTGGTGGAATTTAAAAAGACGTTATCCAGACACCCACGGGCTTGAAGCAGTTAAAATTAATTATTTTTGAAAGTTAGGAAGTCCATTGCAAAGTCAACTTCTTGTTTTTTACCCTGCGCAAAGTCCCTCCATGTTGCTTTTCTGGAAGTGAGGGGGCTTAAAACCATTATTGCAAGACACCATCCAAACACCTTTTAACCATTTCGGTTGTTTATAATGATATTATCAGGAGAGATTGGCAAACTAACATGTTGCTCTTGTTATTTCTCCCCGGGGTTCACACCTTGATTACCTGCCTATTGATTATCTACCAACATCATTTTGCTGCACACCCCTCCATCCGTTTTTCGATCACTGCGTGCAAATGTAAACACAACCCTCATTTTCAATTAATCCATTGTTCTCGAGGTGCTTTCTCCAACTTTTTGTTTTGCCATCATCAGCCAGAGGACATGAGACACGTGACCGTCCTCGTGCCAAGCTGTTTGTCCATTATGCAAATGGTACAAACTGTAAGGTCTGAGAGGCACCCCTCTGTCTCCCTGGGGGTTCTTCAGGGACCCCTGGAAATCAGAAAAAAAAACTGCAGACCAAGACACACGTGTGAGCATTGTATGTAGGAATGTTTGGCTCGTGAGTCTTGGCCAGAACCTTTTTGTCTCTGTTTGACATCAGAGGAACTGGTTTCCTAGCAATGAAATGACCAGAAGCAGTGGGCGGTTTTGGCCTTTTTTTACTCAAGAGTTATAAGTGCAGGTTTTTAATATTATGGTAGTATTCTGTTATTTTTCTCCTAGTTTGGTATGTGCCAAATTGCGGAGTTTAAGATGGCATGATTGTTATTGTTGTTTCAACTTGTTTGGGGTAAATGCACATCCTTCGGCAAACTTCACCTCTCCAGAATCTGGGCGGGCTCTTTTGGGATATGACTGTCGACGCCAGGGGGCGCCACTGTGTGGTGTTGGCAACTTTATTTTTAGGTTCAATGGGAAGTAAATTAAAAATAGATTTTAAATGAAATTTTTGGTCAGGATTTAATTGTCACGTTTTCTATTTTGTCTTGGACGAATTAAAAATCGGACAGTGTTTCATTGTTAAATTTGCATGTGCACATGCGCGAGTGATGTTATTTCAGCAGATTGATATCTATCCTCAAGCATGCTGCTCTGTGTTTTGAGCTGGCTGAAATTTTGCCATCATGCAGTCATATAGAAATGTCGATTCATAAACATCACGTGTTCAGTGGTTATATGGTAACGGCGCTTCAGTGAAATGCTGTTCAGGATGCATCATCTTGGCATTATTTTCGGTTTGAAAAATGCTTTTTTTCTTTAAATTTACCGAGGTCATGCATTTCATCCACTCGCATCTATTCTGTTAGGAATTCGTCTGATTTTCATTTCGTCAAAGACAATAGAAAACGTGACCTGGGTAAATACATGTAAATGTATAGCATATGACATGTAATTATTGACAAATGTTGACTATTGGAGTAAGATTTTCCAATTACAGTGAAACATGCAAAAGGTGACCACCCAAAAATTGTCCGAATTCGGTCACTGTATACAGGTGGTCACTATACAGATAATTTCTATTTCTGAAAATTTCTGAAAAGTGGTCACTATACCAGGTTCTACTGTATTTCGGCGGTATTTAAGCAAAATCTACAATTTAACGTATTCACATTAATTGTTCTGGGTGGCTGGTGAGGACCACCTCCAAATACATTTCCAGTTATCTCAAACGCCTAAGTTTTAGTTGTTCAAAGGCTTTGCTTAAATATGCGAGGGTTATCTTCCTTAGAGATTGCCTACTGCAGTAAATGACATTGACTCTACCGGTTGGATTACTTTTACGTCGAGTTGAGATTTGCAGAAACAAATTTGGAGTAATTTTATTCAGCGATAGTCCATTTTATAAGGCTCTAAATTTCCTTCCATTTCCCCCCAGTAATTCAGAGTTGAGCATGTCTGTTAACCCCCCACACCGTGTGAATCACTCGTTATTTTCCTTCGTATTCTTGTCGCAAAAAATCCCCCTTTGCCATCACACTGGATTTTAGATAGGGGTCTTCAAACGCTACAACTTTTTCTAAGCAGAATAAATTTGCAGCTTTTTTTTTCATCCTGCATAGCATTGTTGGGAAATGATTTCAGAGAAGTTCAGGGTGGACTTTTTTATAAGAAATAAAGAAAAAGAAAACAGGGGGAAACACGTATTGGACGCCATTAAAGAGCTTCCAGAAAATGCTGGTTAAGATACAGCTTAAAATATCCTATAGCATCTGTAGTATCCCAAATCCCCTTTTGTCACCCTTATGGTGCAAATTTGATAAATTTTACCCTCTCTCCACACATGAAACTGTCCAGGCTGAAGCACACATCCAGATAATAAAAAAAAGAACTGCTTTCGATGGAATTCGGCCTGTACCCTTATTTTGTTCACCAATCCCTTGGTGCAAACCTATAATTGACATTTGCCAGTCAAAAGTTGAAGAAACCATTTCTCCCCTTGAGCCATAAACAAGATGCAGTACCAGAAAAGCTGTGTTTGGTGGTCTGGAAATCTATATTTTATGGAAATCAAGAGATGGGGACATTTCCACCCAGTTGAAGCTTTTGCTTGTCCTTCTTTGGAAAGGCTAAATATTTTGTCAGCAGCAGTTTGATACTGTTGCAGGATGAAAGACTCTCGAAACATCAAACCTATAGAGAATTTGGTGAATGGAGAAAACCAATAATTTACCATCAGAAAATAGTCAACAATACAGTTTACTATAGTTACATAAAATGATACGTTATCGGTGCTATAGTTATTAGAGGGAATGTGCAGATTTCTTTTAATCTTAACAATTGCTCTTTGAGCGTGGACTATTAAATAAATAAATAAACTATGATAAACACACTATTACGCATGCGCATTAATAAGTTATGCTCCTCAAAGACGTTGTGGTATCACGTTAAACTAATGAAATTGTCGTCTCCCCTCAACCACAAACCCATTAACGTCGTCCCCACGCAGTCGCATTGGCAAAAAAAAAAAAACAGTGCTGCCAAGTCGTCAAGATTAAAGGAAAGCTGCTTAATCCCTCTATTGCAATGTGTAAATTTCCGCTCTGCAAACTACAAACTATATATATTACTGCAACGTTTTACCCCCATACAAATGCTTACAATTCTGTCCATAGTTGGTGATGGTAGCTGATTATGCGATGAAAACATGCATATATGCACATCTATTGTGAAGCAAATGGAAAAGCAACTTACACAGAACCCACAGAATATTGCGCGTATCAGGGCTATTTGAAATAGTTAAGGAAAAAAAAAATTTTCAAATCCTCGTGTTTTCGCCAGTTCCACTTGCAATTGTAGTTTGAAACTGCTGGTGTTTGTAAACTCATTATTCATGCTTTTAATTCCTACGGGATTAAGTACACCCTCATGCTTTGAAAATACAAGAGATAAGAATGGGAATGAAATAAGGATGAGAATACAATTTGATAAAATGCCTTTGAGGTTCACCATCTAGAATTGAAGTTAACACGAGGAGGATTTGCAAAACACGCACATGCCCTTCCTTATACCTTCCAAACAAATGTCCCATAGTGCCTGATAAATGTAACAAGATGCATTGATGGGGGATCCACATCTATGCAGACATAATGTGTTAGAGGTATACTCAGGCGTTTGAGCAGAATTGAGAATTCGTGAGCACCTCGTCTTCTGCTCAAAAATTCGAAAGTTTCTGAAAGCCCTAAAACCACGTGACCATATCCACGCTCTGATTGGTCGAGTTTTTCAAAAAATCAACGAAAACGTATGGTACAACTCTAGTGCCAAATAGTTCAGAGGTCTACTTAGTTATGCACTTGAACAGACGAAATTGTTGTTACTGCGCATGCGTGGCACAAGTACTCAATTTTCAATGTACTCTAGTGTCCATGAGGGCTTTGCTATCTCAGTTCCTATATGAGGGTTACTCAGATAATTGATAAAAACAAAACTGAGCAACCAAATTTTTGCTCAACAATTTTATTTTTTTCGAATTGCACCTATAGTCCACGTGACTTTATCTGCATCCTGATTGGTGCATTAATTTTAAAAGGTTTTTTTTACTTGCCAAAGGATAACGGTATGTAAGGTTTAGTTAGGAATCGTTGCAATGCTCAACTTTTTCTCAATTTTCGCCATTTGAGCATTTGCTCCAAATAAAATGTTTTTTTGGATCAAAATGTCGCATTTAGGCTTTTGCATCAACCACTTTTATAGTTTGCAGAAAACGATTGCAAACAAACAGAATCTCAAGCATGATATGTTGCAACAATACATCTACCATGCACCACAGCAAATTCATGTGCAGATTTCCTAAGTACAAAGTTGGGTGCAAAGCCTCGATTTTAACCCAGATATGCCTTCTGTCCTTTTGAAAGGACAGTTAAAAGTCAAAGGTCATTAGGCATATACATGTATGTGGGTTAAAATCGAGGCTTTGCAACCAACTTTGTACAGGGTAGTACATGTATCTGAACATGAATTTGCTGTGGTGCATGGTAGATGCATGCATTGTTGCAACATATTATGCTTGAGATTGTGTTTGTTTGCAATCGTTTTCTGCAAACTATAAAAGTGTTTGAGCACAGGCGCTAATTTTCTTTTCTTGCCTATAGTTTCTCCCCCGGATGCCTTGAATTATTTCGTTGCTTTGTTTAATCAGCAAATTTAATGCCACAGTTTTCTCTAAGAGTTAGCGAATGGGCGGGTGTAGATCAGCTCTACGCAAATAGTGCATTTTTGTACCACTAAATAATAGGGTATAGTTTGGTGCACGTATCGATTTATGCGAACGTGGTGGGGAGCAAATGCTTTTCATTCAGTATTAGGAGGGAAATGCAATAGTCATCAGGCTGAGAAGAAAACACTGGAGGAATACAAAAGAAAAAGCTGATAGATATACAATATTCCTTTTTCACGGGTAACAAGCTTGGAAAACTGGCGAGAATACAACCATGCAGCTATCTTTTCTGATATCCGGGCTGCTTGCAAAGGACCTACATGTATAATGGGAAAACTAATTTTATAACTGCATTGGAGAGCTTTTGTTTATTCACCATTATTAAGAGGAATTTTTAATCCAATAGTTTTGCTAATTAAAAGTTCACATTTCCTGTTTGCTCCAACTTGTTTTTGTTTTTGCAAGTGATATTTTTTTTTAACTTTGATATCATTTCTGGTTTGGCGGTGTCACTAGGAAGTCCAATCGGTAACAATAGAACAAGTGTAGTGAATAGGAAATCTTGTAATAAAAACTTAAATTACGATGATTGTTAACTCAAGTTTCAGTGTCAATGAATGCGATAAAGGAAATGTTAGTGACATTGAAGTTTTGTTGGATGTTCACATTGGATGTTGCCTTCTTCGACTTCCCAAATTTCTTCCTTTACAATTGTACATTGTGTGCTGAAGTGGAACGTTGTTTGAATTTTTTTTCGTCTAATTTTTGCAAATTAACTAGACCAAAATGCTAGTTTTGACTATCATTGGCCATGATTAGCGGGAATTAACCAAGCCCAAGAGAACTACAGAACGAGGCAGGTTTTAATAAGTGCATATTAGGTTAATGTTGTTTGCAATAATGTGGTCTTTATTACACATTTTAACCGCCAATTATAAGATTCAGTATTTCTCGTACTGTTAATAATTAGTCTCAAAAATATACGGTGAACATGCAATGTAAAACAGGGTGTCCGAAAATGTTCAAATGTTAATTTACTCCAATTATCAGTTTCACCTAAAAAAATAATTTATTTTGAAGAAGTCTGGGAAATTCCACACAAATATAAATTTTGTTTTCACATTGCTTGCTACATGTATTAATATAGTATGAGATTAGTCAATAGATTTCACACTAAGCCATGAAGCTGTGTATCAGAAATGGGGAGTTCCCATTTTTACTCATAAATACTCATAAAATACATAATTAAAATATTTTTAATTATGTTGCTATCGAATATTCATTAGTACAATTAGTACATTACTACAATTGTTTTGGTGAAAAAAAAAAAGTTTGAAACTATGTCGATTTTTATTTATGTAAAATGTTAAAACATTTTAACTAAAAAAAACTATTTAATTGTACGAATATTTGTTAACAACATAATTAAGAAATTATTATACATTGTATTTATCATTTTTAATTCAGATAATTCAAGAGGAAAACACAACTTTTCATGCCCTCATTTTTTAATGTCTAATATTGCATATTACATTCTAAAACAGCTATACTTTAAACAACAAGACAAGAAGTTGATAGTTGTCATATTTTGTAATTTTGTCGTCAGGATGATCAGAAAACGTTGTTTAAAAAATTGAAAAGTCAGGGAAGTTGAAAATATTTCAATGAGAACATTTAAGAAGTCAAAGGTGTACATTTATACAAATCATTGCAAATTGCGTTGTAAAACAGCTTCATTAAACAACAATATAAGAAGCTGTTAGATAGTTTTATGGTGTCAGTTTTATTAACTGAAAAACTAAGGGAAGTCGAAAATATCATTTCAATGGGAACCTTGTTGTATGAAATATTTTAAATATTTTGTCCAAGTTTTTTTAAAAACTTGTGTCGAGGCGCTGCAATGCTCTCCATGACAGTCAAGACCAAGTCAATACATGTAGCAGTGGCCATGATATTGCGCTATGCCATGACCTAGATGTTTGCATTGGCCAGTTCCCCAAATAAATTTCCTCCCAATAACTGCAAAGGTCCCTGTTTTTGGTACGGGGGAGCCCCTTGCTGTGCCGCGGTTACGCTCGGCGGTTTCTGTACATATTCGCCTAGATTTCCTTTTCCCGTTTTAATCCTTCAAAGTATTAAACCAAACAACGGACTGATGGACTGAATCACTATTCCGCAAATTCCCCTCCTTTGTTATGTAATTGATTGGGATTGTTTCTCTAACCCAGCGACCTCCCTCGGCGCACTGCGACAGACATTGAAACCCTCCCGTAATAGCCCCAAAGTGCGGGGACTGATTCACCATGTGCTAAACATCCGCGAGGATTCGGTTATGCGTTTCACCCATTTCCACGGATTAAAATCCCAAGTTTTCAAACCCAGTTTGCCATAGATGGCCAAGGAAACCGATCAATATATCTTGTCCCTTCCACCCCCTCTCTCTCTATATATATCTACATGTACAACAATTCCAGCCTATAGCTTCCAACAGCTAGCCCTGCAGTATTCAAACAAGACTATGGAAAAAATGGTGGCTGGAAAACGTTTCTTTTACAACAATTGCCGTTTTAATGCCCATCATCAAGTTCAGTTGTTTGAAACAGTCGATGCAGTACGATGGCGCTGGAGGGTGCAGCTTGCATGGTTCTGCAGCAATGCGGTTCAGGAATTCCTTCCTCAATGTACATGTAATTCTTCTCTTTGAACGGTTCTTGAAAGCGTGTTTTCTACTCTTCAAAGATTGGTCATCGTCAGTGGGAAATGAATGGAAATGCGAGAAAGATCTATTTTGGAACGAGAGCATGTGGCATGAAAGAGTATGCAAATTTTCTAAAAGAATGATATCACGAGACATTCCCAAGTGAATAATGTACACATAGATTATGTTACATATGTTAAAAATGTTACATAGATTATGTAACATATCTCATTGTTATCCCAATTGAAAATTCTTGTTTAGCATGTTCTTGTTTCAGTTGGATCTCATAATTGTCTCGTATAAAATCTTATCATTAAGAGGGTTGCATACCAGAATAAGGCTTTTTTTCAAAAATTATTTTTTAATTTAATTTTGGGATCTGTTAGGAATAAATGAAATGTACGAGGACCTAGCATAAATATTCTATTATTTGTTTAATTTGTTTGTTTATATACGTGTATGCATATTCCATTTCATGAAAATATACATGTCTGTATGGGGTGAGGTTGATATCTGAAAATAAAAACTTCAGCAGGAATTTACACTCGGAAGGAACTTTGACCTCCGTCCCGAGCGAAGGGTATGTATTAGGAGTATACACCAGAAAACAATAGAAAAAAATTCTCCGGGGATTTATGTAAAGTTTATAATTGTAAAGTCTGGTAAACTTTACGGACATATTGCTATGAAATGTAATATAATGTATACATATACATAAACAAAAAATAATCAAATAATTGAATATTTATGCTTTGGTAAATATTTAGTAAAGTTTTGGTAAATATCTTTGTTTTTCATAATTGACAATAGCAGTTAGATACTACTTTCCGAATCAACATTTTTACACTACTAAATATGTGGAGATTGTAAGCTGTGACTATGGACTTGTTGGACTTTTTGAGGTGATGATTTGATTGAATGTTAATATTTAATAGCTACATGACATCAAAATCGTCATTTCAAACTTTAGTAACTGCGCTACTCTATAAAATATATCTTGTTCAATTCAATTCAATTCAATTCAACTCAGTACCCTACAGTCAGCAAATAAATGCCATTTGGTAGGGAGGGGGTCAAACCCATTTTCAAGACAAATCTCCTACGTCAGGTGCGACTAACCCATCATCATTGTTAAATTGAATTTGAAATGAGTT